>LUGF01055196.1:12568-27346 GCA_001625245.1 Calycopis cecrops | reverse complement strand
ACGCGGCCAAAAATTTATAGGCCAATTATTTAAACTTTTATTTAAGTTAACAACATTTTTGGCAATTTTCATTTTTTGTTAACTTAAATAAATTATAATAAACAAAATACACAAATCAATGGTGTAACCAGTCATTAAATACCCTATGTAAGCCCGAAAGATCAACTAGAAGAACTATAAATACTGAAATGCCTGTTATAGGGGCATTGTCTGAAGACATTTCTAGGGCGTATAATCAGCTTTTACCAATAACTAAAGAGAAAAAGAGGGACCTGACGCAACAACTAAAAGAAAATAATACCCCAAGACCACCATGGTTGGTACGAAAATTTACGATCAACAAATAATCCGAGTAGACAAACATGCACTGACTCATCAGATGCAGACGATAAATTTTTTTATTACATTAAATTGATAATACGTGTTCTTTTTTGTTTTTAGAATTTATGTTTAATTGTGAGGAAAAGTTATTTTATTTTTAGTTTATTTTAAAAAACTTATAATAATTTATTACTAAAAATAGGCTACTGGATAGACCATGTTTTTCGTGATTAAAATTATATAATATTTTAATGTAAAGGAAAGCTATTTTTGTTTTTGTTGATTTTAAAAGATTTATAATAATTTATAAGTAATTTTATTTAATTTTATTACATAATTATATTTTGTTACCATACTTAATCATGTAAATTTATACATTGATACTGTAAATTTTAGTTTTTTTCTAAATAAACGAAGTTACTACTTCCAAATTCTTTTTTTTTTGCATCAGTGAGATCGATAATTAATTATTATCGATCAATAAGAGATCGATAATCACTGATTAATTATAAATAATCAATTAAAAATGCTCAAATTAACTTCTACTAAAAATGCCTAACATTCTTGTTTAAATATTTCTTCAACTTCAAAGCTAAATAAGTATACTTAGTTGACCCAAATTCGTATATTCACATCCATCTAATGTGTGAACTGTGATGTGAAAACTGAATAACTAACATAAAGAATTAGCTAACTAAGGTAGAATTTCAATATCTTGATGTGGCAAAATTGGGTAACTTGTTTTTGATTTTTATTATTTTTTTGGTTAATGAAGGAAATTAGTTTAATTAAGCATAAATTAGAGAGCAAACATGCCTAAAACATATTAAAATTTCGACAATAAAATTGTTCTTAATTTGTTAATAATTTAAAAAAGAGTGTCAAAAAAACGGTAAATCGCGATTATCTCAAAACTTGAAATATTGAGTTATTCAGTTTTCCCATTATACCGACGATATTACCTATACAGGGTATCCCGTAAGGAGTGGACCAACGTTATGTGGGAGATGGAGGGAATCATAACAAACATGGAACCAAAAAAAAATTTAGTCTAAGCCCAATAGTTTAAAAGATATGATTTTTTAAATTTTTTTTTTTCATGCATATTTTGTATTCCTTGATAAAATAAATAAATTTCTCTTAAATAAAATTCTAAATTTTTTTTTGGTTCCATGTTTGTTATGGTTCCCTCCATCTCCCACATACTGTTGGTCCACTCCTTACGGGATACCCTGTATAACATAACCTTGGATACTAAAAATAAACGAGCATGTGGTGTACTTGTATGTGGTTAAGCATGTGTAAACAATTTATCCAGCGGCTTCTACCACCCGTCATTTCTGTAGCCAGGAGCTCAGGATGGGCACCTGACCCAGCATAAGGCTCCGGCGTAGCCAGGGTCACTCTAAGTGCCGCAGTGGCCCCTTGCACGATGAAGACCGGTTTCTACCAGGGAACCGGCCAGTCGCCGGAGTGTCCTGTCGCTCACAGATCCGGGACACTCCATCATGGCGGCCGAAGGCTCTCGCAGTGGTTTTTAGTCGGTAGTGGTACTTTTGTGCCGAGTCCGACACACCCTGCCGGCTCACCCAGGCCGGTTGGACGGTGCATAAATGCATTTTCCCTGCGACAAAAAAAAAATGTGTAAACAATTTAAAATATTTTGAGCTTTCACTAACTGCAATCAACGAACTATGTACCTATATGTATATTTATAAATTTAATTGGCTGGAGTTGGGCTGAAACTGGTAAACTGGTGATTATAAAGTAAATAGCTGTGGCTGATGTTTTGTATTTTAAATGATTTATTGATTCTTAAAAAAGTATAAAACACTAAAATAGGACGTTTTAAAAAGGCAAGTATTTTTCAATTAGGTATTAAATAATTTAAATGCAAAGTACATAATATTTGTTTCACCAACCCAGTCAGAGTTAAAAACACAAAAAAAGGATTCACGACTTCCATAAAATTTATTCGTGCAAATATCTTTGCTGAAGTGGATTAAATTTTATTCCCCGAACAAGGTTTTAGAGCAGTAATTCCTCAAGTGCCAAATTTATGTTCGAGAGTTGTTCCTTTAATTACTGATTTGTTTGTGAGATAAAGAAAGTTACAAAAATAAGTTGTACGATAGAATATACTCGTACGAGTATTAATACATTACTAATTAAAAATGATCTACAATATACAAATCTTTCATATCATATTATGAATGTGAAAGTTTGTATACGTATTTATTAATTTTTCATTCAACATATTTTGGATAAATATGGGTAAAACCAAGGACGTTAAAAAAAAGGCGGACGGAGTCTCTTCATACAATAACTAAAATCCCAGAGTAAGCTGACTTTGTACCATAGTATGCCGGTGACGTTATCATGATTGACAATTTTTAGAAAATACACGTAATTCGAGATGCCGTCGTATGTAATAAAAAGCTGTGGAAACAATAGTGTGTCACATAAAAAAAGCCAGGGGATCACTTTTCATAGGTAAGCAAGGAATATATCCAGCTTATTTCCGCAATTTTATTGTTTTCGTAAATGTTTTCCAAACAATTAATGTTGTCAGACAATTAACATTTTCATTTACCCTGAATTGGGCTAAATATTTTTTACTATTATTGTTATGTTTTCGTTTTGTTTTTCTTGTTTAATTTTTGTTCTTATATCTTGTGTATGGTAGTGTTAGTCTCACAAATAAAGCTATTTTTATTTATTTTATTTTTTATTTTATATATCTCGACCAAGCGATAAAAACTACTTTGTTTGAATTTCGACTACGGTAGTATTAGACCATTAAACCACGTTAAATACCTGTCTATAACCGTTCTGGATGGTAAATAACAGCAAATAAAAAAATGTAAGTCAATAGAACTTCAAAAACATTTATTCAAATTATTTAAAAAAATGGGTAATTTTTCTTATGTCTAGTAACCCTTTACACGCGCAGACATAAATACATTGTCACAATTTAAATGCTTCAATATTTTCTAGGCAACATTCCGTCCGCCTTTTTTTTAACGTCCTTGGGTAAAACAAGCTTATATATTAATAGCGGAAGCCGATTTTTGTCCTGGACTTTTTGGCCAAACCACACAACGTAAAATTATGGTTAAGGTATCAAATTAAAGGTCTCGGCGTGATTGTGTGCCAAAAATTATTCAGATTTGCAAAATAGAAATAAAGTATGTACAATTTTAAATATTTGTTTTTATCATTGACAATTTTTGACAATTGACAATGACATAATATGACAATTTTTTTTTATTAAATGGTATTGGAATGACATATGACAACTGTAAATATTTTTTTTTTTTAATTTTAGTCCAGTGGAAAGTAGTTTAGTAATGATCTAAGGTAGCAGCCCATCAGCTGATTTGCGAAATAAAACTGACGTTTTATTTTTTCAGGTCATATTCAGTAATATTTTAATAATTTATATTCAACAACTTATAATTATAATTAAATATAATTTTATGGTCGAATTTCGACCACTGGGCGGCCACTAGTTTACATTATTGTTATTTATTCGTGTGTGGATTATGGGTAGTTCCAATAATATTTAGTTAGAACTAATTTAAAATTTTTGTAATTAAAAATGGAGGAGTTTCTCAATTCATAATGACGTTTTTTAATGTATGGTGATATGCAGGTGGTAATGATCCCATCATTACCACCTGCCTGGTGAAATTGAAGAAACTCCTCAAATATAAAAGGCAAACCTGTGACGATCTCGGTATTTTTATATGTAACTTGTTTTTTAAGATGATGAAGTGACCCTATATCATCGTCGAAACTGTGTCCCTATTACCTACTCCGCGGCCAGTGAACTGATTTGGATAATTCATAATAAATACTTCTAACGACGATATACTCAGACGATACATCATTCATCTGCATTAAGTGCTAACTAACATATTCATTTGGATAAGGATTGTTGCGGAAGTCGATGAGCGTCCGTAGTCATAAAAATGGCTCCGACTGTCTTTTTGCCCCCGATACCATACAAAAACCACTAATTTATCTAATATGATGTGCATACTATCATTGAAGCTATTATTAATTCATCTGTGACGATCTGTAAGGCACTGTGATCTCACTTACACAAAGGCTGGCGTGCAAATTAGTTAATTAATTTAGAATGATGGATCCGTAGCGTCAGTTACAATTTAAACCGGAAATTATTTTACCGGTTTATTGATACGATAATGACGCGCAACTTCATTTTTCCAATTAAAATGTACGACTAATAATTGGTTATCGGTAGTTTATCGGTAATATTATTGTTCATTGTAACAATACTATTTTATCAGAAATTAATGTAGTTTTATGTATTTTTACGATCACGTTCCAGCAAGTTTATGTAGTTACCGAAATGGGATTAAGAGGTAGTGGCACACTGCTTCCATGCATGTAGCCGAATTACGGTACGACCGGGAAGGTACCTCTCAATTACACGAAACCGGCGTAAACGAACCGCTGTGCATTTCGTGAGTTGTGTAAGTAAAAATCATCAAAATGATCCGCTTCATCGTCAACATCCATTGCTACAGAGGACAGAGGCCTACCCCAGAGACCACCACAGGTCGCGATCACAAGCTGCTTGCTTCGAACGGATTCCCGCAAACTCGTCTAGCAATTAGCGAGTAATTCGCCGCGTCTGTCGTCTTGAAGTGTGCTCTCTCTGCGTCTAGTCGCTTCTAAAATGCGTCTAAATCTAAAAGTCTCGTATGTGCTGTGGCACTAATACTGGCGAACTTGGATAAGATCATTATACTACAACATCAACGTCACACCAATTTGATTGTGGCGTCTGATCAAAAAAAAGGAATGTTTTTTTTATGGTAATAATTAGATGCCTTTCTCTCCTTCCTCCTCCCACCACCATGGGCCACCGGCTACTTACACACCGCACGTAACACGGCAGCACAGCAGTCAATTTACGCCGCTTCATTGCATCCATTAATATTCACATGGTCAATAGTTATTCGTCCTTGCCTTCAGCTAGTCAGGGCCCTATACATTACCTATTTTATTTTTAAATTACTTATTATTTTTTTAGTTAACAAATAGTTACTTATAAAAATGTTCAGTAAGATATAAAATATAAATATGTATATAATATAACCACTGCATGTATTTACAATAAGTACTAGAATCAAAAGCTAAAGTCGTGTAGAACTAACATATTATATGTTCTACTTAACTACTTGGAAGAAAAACAAAGCTCGTAATGTTGCGAGGTACGTATGATTGATATGAAATAGGACAAATTGTTGTATTTATTTACCTATACACATTACAATAAAGATAATGGATACATTTTTATTTCAATTCAAGCCCTTTTTTTAATAATTGAAACGGCAACTACTGAATCTGCCTTAGTTTACTCAGGATTTGGCGATCAATTTTAGGATTCTTAGCAAAGGGGTTTTTCCGACACGTTCGTTAGATTGGAAGCGGTGTGAGTTTATTTTTTCAGGCGCTTCGAAAAGGAAAATGAAAGGTTCAATCAATCCTTTCCCCTCTCACCATATTTCGTTTCCATTAACATCAGACATCATTTGTAACGTATTTTGTGGCTTTAATAGCACTCAAAACAATGTTTTATGAGTCTTGAATATTAAAATCTGAATATAAATCTTTATAAATTTACTTTGTACAAGAAAATCTTGTAAGATATAATAAATCATAAGTAAAATATAACGAAATACATATATAAAAAGCCTAGATTTTTTTTTAAATATATAAAATACATGAATATTAAGTGCTGCCTTTACCACGTTTGGGCACATTACTCGCCATGTAATGACGGCTATTTAACTCCCCCCGACGACTACTATTTTTAGTACAAGTGCGGTAAATCTGTCTCTATAAAAAAAAGAATTTCTTTTTTTTATTTAATCGGACATAGACATTTGCTGTAGAAGCGAAGCGAAGCCCGATACAGCTTCTTCGCCTTAAGTGTTCGTACAGGCGAGCAGTATAGGTGAAGGACCCTCATTTCTTCCTCAAATCCCTATATATTATTTATGTTTACAATAGCTAAATAACTATTAATAGCATGGCCAGAAAAACCGCGTGATCCTTCAGTCCCCGACTCTAACGCGCACACCGCGTTCAAACAGGGGATTTCCTGAACAGTACTCCGTTCAAACTCTTGGGTCACCCTCCTAACTCCTTACATGCTTGACCTGGCACCGTGTGACTTCTTTTTATTCTCTAAAATAAAAAATCTGCTCAAACGGATACAATTTTCGTCCCCAGAAGTTGAGTTGTCAGCGTTTGAGCAGGCTGCAAGTTATCTGCGGGGGAATGGAAAAAGTGTTTCGAAAACTGGTTTAGACGTATGAAACTTTGCATTGAGGCTGGTAAAAAGTACTCTCTGTACTTTGAAAAGATTTAGTAAAAACATATGTCTATAGAACATTTTCTTTATTTTGCAAAACTTTTTGAGTGTCCCACCTATTATACATATAAAACTCGTGCGAAGGCTATGAGCATGAAAACATGAATGGCGCGCACCGAGTTTACTGGGGTAGGGATGCCATTACAAAAAAATATGTAAAAGAAATTAAAAAAATGTCTTTAAAACTACTGTGCAAGGCTATATCGTGGGGACTCGACTACATAATGTAAATAAATCGCTAAGAATGAAGCTGATCATATCATAATGAACGAACTTCACGTATAGGTAAGTTCGTTTGATCATTAAATAAACATTGATTGATCCAGTGATATTTTATTTGGTTATTCGTGTGTTATTCTAAATCCGATACATTGTTTGCCTTTTCCATGTAGTACGTTTCCATGTGTCCGTACCATGTCGTACACCTAGTGCATGCATCACATTATAATCTATTCCTTTTTTAGGGTTCCGTAGTAAACGAGGAACTCTTATAGTTAAGACATGTCCGTCTTTCTGTCCGCAGTTTTACTCAGAAAATACACTAGAGAGCTGTAATTTGGTATAGGTATGTAGATGAATCGCAAAAATGTGGTACCTACACAAAATCTTGAAAAAAAAATGTGTATCCCATCGTATAACTATTGTTGAATGGGTATTTAAAAAATATTATGAGATTGAGAGTACCATTTCCCAATTTACATATCCGTTTCTGAAATATTTTTTAAAGTACAATTTTTTGTTAGAGGTCCGCCTCCCCCCCACCCCCTCTATCTTCGCAACTTTCTAATGTGGACCCATGAAAATATTACAGCAGTAGTGTATATAATGAAATTTATTGGCAAATTATCAGAGCTGAGTAGGAAGTAAAAACTGAATAATTCTAGGCAACTTATAAAATCTACTCTAAAAAGTAAAATTTCATATAAATTTTATTGAAAATTAGTTGACACTTATTGTTAATTACGTTAAAAGGAACGTCTTTTATATAACTAGTGGACCCGCGAAGATAGATTAATTCTAAATATGTAATTTTTGGTTTTCGAAATTGCAAATGTACATTCTAACAAAGATTTGCTTAAAAATATTCTAGTAAGTGCCGAATTGCCACAGCTTAGAACGGTTTGCTAGTTCAATATATAATAAATTTCTTAAGTTCAATTTCAATAACTCAAATTGAGATAAATTGGATAAATAATTGATAATCCAGACTGCTCCAAGCTTTCATATACGATACCAAACTTCCGAGTCAACCACGGAAATAGGATCTCGATATCTCTACGATTTATGTCTTATTTGGTTGGGTTTGACATTTCTACAACTGCTTATAAATCGTTATAATAATAAATCGATTGCACACATGATCATCGTTATATATAACTAATCAGTCCACTGCTAATCAACAAAAAAAAATATTTCTATAATTTTGAGCTCTTGTCCGTACATTATTTTTTCCTCATGGTTCTATTCACTACTATGTATCATCATGTCTTTTTCCTTCCTCGTTTTGCGTCTGGTCGTCCTTCTTAATAGAAGAACGACCAGCTTATAATATAACGATCGTGTCTAAGGTGAACAGACCTCTTTCCTGGTTTTCCTAGTCTAATAATTAAATGTACATTAAATCACCCTTTACAATAAAAAAATCTATACTAATTAGTACACCCGCTTGTAACTTGCAAGACAGACTTCGAAAATCACGTAGTATTTCTCCTGAGAATATCTTCATACCATCTCATTATACTCGCGGTTCGAATAACTCACACTCAAGCAGCTTGGCCATTGTTTACGATTTGAAAGTAGCATTCAACCACAATGAGGTCAGGGTCAAGACAACCAAAAAGCGAGCGGGCGGTGGGGTCTGGGGGTAGCAGGCATCAGCGCCAGTGTCAGAACAGCCATTCGCAGTGCAATACCATTACTTATTACGAATTTATATTTACAAATCGATATGTCCTGTCGCTATGTATGTCAATTTTTTGTGTCAAACTTGTGATTTTATTTAATTTATTTATTGACTATGTTCGCGATTCTGAACTTCCTGTAAACTTTGAATATAATGAAAAATACTCTGTACACATATACACACATATATAAAGCAAAAGTAAATTCAATATAAGTTTAGTTTTATAAATGTCGAGGGTTCAAAGTAACATACAAATTAATATGAACACACCATTAAACTATATTACTGTCGTACGTAGTAGTAACAACTCACTGGAATACACATACAAATTACAAATTTAATATTTTATTAGATTATAGTTGCGATAATTTGCATGGTAGGGGAAAGGAAGGCAAAACGGACCACTTAAGAAAATCAAATGTAAAAAAAACTATCAGTTTTATGAAAGTTTTTCACGAGTAAAAACTAATCAACATTGTTAACTCTATATTACGTACGAATCAGACTTGAATAAAATCACAGATAAAGAAGATATTAGATGATTTTTAATACCTTCATTTGTTCCGTTTTACCTTCGTATGTGAAGCAAAATGGACCACTCATGAAGGCAAAACGGACTTACATTATTTTACATTATTTTTTTCAGATAAAAATGCTGTGTCTACATCTTCATCCTCTAATCCTGCGCAAGCGCAATGAGCCCATAAACGACAAACTGGACACTGCACCCAACCTCCACTTGTTTCTGAGAACAGATGAGAGCTGTACAGACACTCTGCGTTATCATCGTCAGACGAACTGTCATGTTTCTTCGTTTTTGATCTTTCCATATCACTTTTCTTTCTTGCTTTCCCTTTCTTCGAAATCCTTAGAATATTCTCAGTTATTTTCTTTTTTGGTTCTCTTTATTTCTTTCATCTTTTCTGTTTTTCCTTTCTTCGAAGGTCCCGAATCACTGTCGAAATCAAGGTTATTCTTAAACTTTTGAGCCTGTTTATTTTGAAAAGATTCAAGTTCTAGACGTATGGCGATGAATTTATAATTGCTGTTTTTCCTCGTTTGACACTGGTTCTATTGGTCTTCGTTGTTTTCGGGAAAGGCATTATATCTTTCGGTCCCAAATGAAAGACTTTAGAAGATTCATCAGTGTTGCCTGCTATGGTCGATACTGTGGGCGCTGCACTTTGATTTAAAAATGAGGACTCTGACACAGTTGGTATAAGTTCACCAGCATTAATTGTTGATGTTGCGATTATGGCAGGTTGGGTGTCAATTTGACTAGCATCTAAAACAGACGATGAAGAAACTCTTGACAGAGGATAGTCAGTATTCATTATTGTGGGTGAACTGGATGTTGATGTATTCTCATCAATATTTGGTCCTTAGTTAGGCTTTGATGTCGAAGGCTGCGTATCTTGGACGCTTGAAACTGGATTCCTCGAAGAGCATGGAATTGGACTTGGACACGTTAGTTCAATGTCAGTAGCTGCTGCTGCTAAAAAGTCAGCCTCTGTGAATAAATCACGATTCAAGGGCCAAATTCTTGTGGCACGAAAGCCATTGAAAGCTGTTGACATCGTAGCTGCTTTCTGGAAGGCTTTATCAACCAATTCTGCAATCTGGAATTGGATAATAACCCTACCTGAATTCATTCTCAACCAATTCCGTGCTGCTTCCGAATAGTAAGTTGACAAAGGTTTCATAAAAAACACATCCAGCGGTTGGAGACGGTGAGTGCAGTGTGAAGGGGTTGCCAGAATATGTACTCCATTTTCTCGCCCTAGATCGATAATGTCAAGATTCATCGTAAGACTTCTTATTCTATGTCCGTCTAGTATCAGTAGCACTGGGTTGTCTTTGGAAGCTCTAGAGAAAACCACGAATTTGCTAAACCGAGATGTAAAAATATCTTTTTGAATCCAACCGCTTTCGTGACACTCAGCCCAAGAGCCACGAGGCGCATTAATCATCAATTCCGGCTTCATTCTTTTTCGTGGAAATATAAATAAAGGTGGCATATAGGGTCCGTCTGCTCTAACGCAAAACACTACAGTGTCCAGTTGATCCCTTTCAGCAGAAGTTAATAAGCCAACTTGTTTTTTCCCCTTAGTTTCAATTATTTTTGGTATACTCTTTGGTACTGTTGTGATGCCAGTCTCATCAACGTTAAAGATTTTATCCGGAGTCAGACGATAAGTTTCAATGGCATGAGTCAGCAAATCAAATAAATTATTAACTGCAACTTGTTTGAAGCCGGCAGCCCGGGCTAAAGATGTTGGTTCAGGTTTGCGTAGACTAAGGTCCTGGTTACGCTTTAAGAAATTCTGTAACCAAATTTTTCCAGCCATCTTTTTGCTAGTATCAAAATTTTGTTCTATGTTGTTTCTCTCCGCCAGATCGTAAGCCAACATTTGAAGATTTTTTGTCAATCCATACAAACGATATTCCATCTGTTAATGAGAGGCTATTTCAGTTTCTTGAGGCTTAGTAAAAACTTTTTCAAATCTACGTAGTTTCATTTCTGTAGCTTTATTTATATTTTGAGTAGACTTATATTTTTCCAGTTTTCTTTTCAAAGTTGTTTTTGGAACCAGAAATTGAAGAGAAGCCTTATTGAGCCCCATTTCTCCGGCAACCACTTTTCAATTGCTTTTTTCATGTTAGATTCATCCTAAGAATTTCTGTTGGATATTCTTTTGTAGTTGTTGACCATCTAAAATAAACACAAAAAGATATGATTATAATAATAATAACATTTATCGCACTATAAATTCCTTTAATTTATATCAGTTCCCACTTCACTCTGTAGAAGGCAAAAAGGTACCCCGGACCGTTTTGCCTAGGTCTGTTTTGCCTTTTAGGCATAAATAACAACAGTTACAAAATTTAAGGTTATAAATTCAGATATCGCCGTGATATTAAGTTCAATCAAACATTAGTTTGCATACATATAATACGAGAACACACTATCACAAATTAAACCAAACTGTAGGCTAATTGAAATTCATTAATTTTACATCAAAACGCAAAAAAATAAACTTACCTTGATAAAACCGTGCACGCGGGGATGGTGGACTTGAGTACACTGACCGAAAGCGGGAATATGGCGGCCAATATTTTGCCACAACTCGATCACAGATGGCATTAACAGTTTCCAAATGGTGAGCATTTTCCAACAGTTTCCAAATGGTCCGTTTTGCCTACAGAGTCCGTTTTGCCTTCCTTTCCCCTATTATCAAACCTGTTGGCTAAATAGGGAACAACATTTTGATTTAGGGGCCGAGTTTCGGCAGAATACCTTTTAAGCCCTACTGAATTCGCAAAATAGCTTTGCATGAATAAAATATTTATAGCTTGTATAAAATTCTGGGCAGCCGATTCGATTTTTGGTCTTAGAACTTAAGTAGATTTACTGCCACAGTTCTTATATTTACTCTTTATGGATCTAGTATTTGTTCTCATATAAATCTTTTAAAAGCAGCTCGTGTTAATATTCATGTACCAAAAGTTTTTTTTAAATTCGATTTAAAAAGGAAATAAAATAGATCTCAGATTTTTCTGACTTTTTTGGGTGATGATTTTACTAGGAATAAAATTTTTGCAAATTTTTTCAACGTAACACATTCAGGGAGGGTATAGTATCTGCGACACCTTTATGAAACCGTTATCAAGCGAAACGAAACAAATACAATATGTTTTAAACTTTTCATAAAGAAGTAATAATCACTAAAACTACAAAGTTGTCGTAACGAGATGCCACCTTCGAATTATTATGTGACATGGACAAAGCATAATAGCACTCATCTTTTGATTTAGTTCACTTAGACATTTTATTTTCTAGTGAACATCTACATTATACGCTTTGAAAAGAAACTTTCATTATAAGATCGTATTTTTTTTAAATGCTACTTAATGCGAATCAAAATGAATAAACAGTTGGTATCTATTATATACTTTTACAAAATATCGACTTAGCTGCTAATAGCAATGCATTTGTTTCTTAGTTTTGATTTCGGACAAAAACTAAATACAAACATGAATAATTTAGCAATTAAACACCCTGCTTTTTGATATATTACATAGGTCTAGATGTAGAAAACAAATATAACGACACAACCCTTCTATTATTTGATTATAGAATAACACAATTTCCAAACATACAATTAATCAAGGATGAATTTTCGGTAATTATATTGGTTTTCCAACATGTACTTTTATATATTTTGTCTAAATATCAGTACATTATTATTATCTAAATATGGGACGCAAGCTCGAAATGACACAACAGTTAGGGTTTAAAGTTTGTATGGATTTCGTAGAAAATAAACGCGGGTGAAACTGCGGGGCACAGCTAGTACGCTATAAAATTGAAGGGATACAGAGGGAGCTTTGCTTTTAACTTTTAAGTAATAACATCTGAAAACCCATTAGCTTTATTTGCGTATCAAATACAAATCGAAAACCCGTGTTCAGTTCAATGATTTTTAATTATCACCGAGAGAGTGAGAGAACTAAATGTGTTATGGTGATGATTTAAAAAAAATACGGAATAGGCGCCAAACGAGCAGTTTTAGCCATTTTAATGACTACCGACATAGAGGCTATATAGAAACGCTGCTCTCCTTTCTCTTTCCATTTCTATGAGCTACCGGCTACTTACACGCCGCATGAAACGCGACAGCCCAGCAGTCACATCAAGCCGAACTCGTGTAAGCGAGAGGTGCCTCCCCGGTCGTGCCTGTCCAATCCGGTGATGTGGCTCTACATCTTGCGAAAAATAAATTACATAATAACGAATTTAAAGTAAAAATAAAGTCTTTCGACATTCCTATATACATCCCTTTACTAACTCTATTTGCCAGGATCGATTTACGCTAGTATGCAAGGGTCGAGTGTCAAGTTAAGTAAGAGGTAGTGCTACACTGCCTGCTTGAATACTGCCGAATTGGGCCTGCACGACCGGGGAGGTACCTCTCGCTTACACGAGACTGGAAAGTGACAGCTGTGCTGTCGCGTTTCATGCGCATTGTAAGTAGCCGGTAGCTCATAGAGGTGGAAGGAGAAAGGAGAGCAGCGTCTCTATATAGCCTTTATCTCGGTAGTCATTAAAATGGCTCCAACTGCTCGTTTGGTCCCTATACCGTATTTTTTTTTAAATCATCACCATTATCTACAACATAATTAGTTCTCTCACTCTCTCAATGAAAATTAAAAATCAATGAACTGAACACGGGTTTTTGATTTGTATTTGATACGCAAATAAAGCTAATGGGTTTTCAGATGGCTTACACGAGACTGGCGTAAAGTGACAGCTGCGCTGTCGCGTTTCGTGCGGTGTGTAAGTAGCCTGTAGCCCACGGAGGTGGGAGTGTTTAGCCTCTATGCGTATGGCTATGGTTGGCGGTAGTCATGAAAATGGATCCTACTGCTCGTTTGCCCCCCTATACAATTTAAAAAAAAAAGTCTCATATTTGTTATGAGAAGTTTTTTTTTAAACTACTCCAATTGTTAGAGATTGAATCTCTTAACAAGGAGGTTAGGAGAGCAGATTTTTTTTAATGGTATAGGGGGCAAACGAGCAGGTGGTTAGTGACTACCGCCGCCCATAGACATCCGCAAAACTAGGTGTCTTGCAGACGCGTTGCCGGCCTTTAAGGAAGAGGAATGCTCTTTTCTTGAAGATCCCTAAGCCGTATCGGATCGGAAATAACGAGGAAGGCAGCTGGTTCCATAGTACTGTTGTACGCGGTAAAAAATGGCGTTTATACCGCTCAGTACTACATTTAGGAATATCGAGATGGTGGGCATGGAACTTTGAGTTCTGTCGCGATCTCCTATGATGGAACTCAGCTGCTGGTATTAAGCCGAACAATTCCTTGGAACACTCCCCATTGAAAATTCGGTAAAAGATGCAGAGGGAACCGACATCTCTCCGTAGGACCAAAGGATCGAGCTGCCAGGAAATAACAGGGTCATCAACGATTCGAGTCGCTCTACGTTGAATACGGTCAAATGGATCTAGCTGTTATTTCGGGGCCCCTGCCCAAAGGTGGGAGCAGTACTCCATATGCGGGCGGATCTGCGCCTTGTAGAGTTGCAGTCGGTGGGCTGGTGTGAAGTACTGCTTAGCCCTACTGAGTAT
>LUGF01055181.1:43107-54452 GCA_001625245.1 Calycopis cecrops | reverse complement strand
TATTCTTAGAGCCGCTATTCGAGTTTTGAATAAAATTAAATATATTAAAATATAAAACATTATGCAGATAGGATTGAAATCACTGTAGTAGACTGCCATGCACTCCGTAGTTTTTAAGTTTTTTTTATTAAAAATTCATGGTTAACTTTACAAAAAGTGCTCGAGAAGTCTGTGTAAATTGCATCCACTTGGTATCCTACATCGACATTCGACATATTTGACAAGATTAATTGATGAGATTTGATTTAGCGACAGCATCGATTCTGCATCACGATTTAGCGACTCTCTGGGTTCAGTCGCGGTATCGGAATCGCGCGATTGTGCTCCAGCACCCCGAGTAGGGTTCCAGGATTAAATATATATTATCCACATACACTTTAGTAAGGCTTTAGGTAGCACACACGCTCCGACAGCTTTTTGCACCCCAATATTCAGAGTTGTACAAAATGATTTTAAAAAAGTATTTGAATATAAAATGTAAAATACTTTTCAGATTTATTATTTCAAATGCAAATACTGACAGACTTACTATCATAAGGCCGAAAATAACTATATCCAATTGACTATTTAAGTATTTATACTATTTGAAATTTCATGAAATATTTGTGTAATACAGATCCCACATTTTCTCAATAGTAAAAAGTAATCTTAGCTTAGGTAGTGTAAGTCAAGGTAGGTAACTGCTTTACCTCATTTTGACTTTAGTTATAAATATCATTGGGTTTTGATATACGGTTGAATAATCATTTATACGCATTAAGAAAGACAGAAGCAATTATCCTCAAAGATAAAAAGAATTTAATTCAAATGCCCTAACAATTACATAAAAGATATCGCTCGAATTTCGAAAAAATTTCTAGATTCTTCACTTGAGATATATTTAAAGTAAATATTTACAAAAGTCTTAAATAGTGATTCTGAATTAGTTTATTGCTGTGTTTTGTTATCTAATGTATCGCAATTTACAATTATATGTGTGCTTGTAAGTAAAGTGTGTGTGAAATAAGTAGAAATCTACATACATACATAAACTCGAAAACATTCCCCTCCTTCAGACATAGTCGGGGGACATACTCAAAGGACACAATCCAGACTCCTCGTCCTTTTACGCCTTATCTTAGAAAATGACGCATAAAGTTGTTTATTGTTGATACTATCGTTCTCATGAATCATTCTGTATCATATTGTGTAGTATAATGTGTCGTACAGGAAGTAGTAGGATTATTTTCTTTTGAACACGTACATTTATCTTCATCAAGCATACTCTCATGATTTTTTAGATGTCGTATAACATTATTAATTTTTCTGTATCCTTATAATCAAGGTTTTGTAACCATTCTTTAAGCAATACTTTACATTTATCCCTTGTATATGGGTAAATTAGAAAAGTGCTGTTTATTTTATTGTAGAGATGACTTCCTTGGTAACAGTAGAAACGATGTAAGAAATACGTGTTAAAACGTACTGTTTCGATACGTCGATATAAAATATCCAATATAGAAATTGTATCAAAAACGATATATTTTGGTGGTACCACGCTAGAATCCGAAATATTCCTTTTTTTTTAGTTTGGACTCTCTTCCATAATAACTTGTTATTTATAAGACATGGCCGTGGATTGCCGACCGCTGTATCATACCGATATATCGGAAATCCTTCATGAAGATGTTAATTATTTGCCTTCATCCCGCTCTGTCTCCGCCCTGTTTAAGGGATGTCACCGTGGGGCCTGTTATGTCTCTGACTATTACAAGCATAGATATCCACATACAACTACTGTTGCCCTCTTTTTCCCATTAGTGTGCGTTGCAGTATGAAGTTTCATAAAAAGAATACTGATCGGCTCGAGATGGTACGGTTAGAGCCTGTCCAGATTGAGCGAATCGCGCGCGTAACTTACGCGCGTAAGCATTCGCCGCGTTGTCGAGGTGAAATAGTTTCACTTAGATCGAATATCGATCTTCGCGGGAGCACTAGTTAAAATCCGTCAAGCTTGTAGAGCTTGACGGATTCAATCGGAGGCAATCTATAGATAGGTAGGTACATATAATAAAACAGTAAAATTCTTGTGTATGAACATTGAATATATTTAGGAAAAACTAATCGAGGACGATGTTAAAATAGTATTAGAATATGTTAAAATAATAGTACATAGGCAACGCTAATGAGGTGAACTTAAATTCAATTACATATTCACATAATATTTTTAAACGGGATTGGGCCACCACTCCTGCAGTCCTGTGTCGCCAGGATCAACAGCGGCAACCATAACGACCCTTTGTATGATTTTTAATTTAGTTTTAAAATCGACTTATTTGTAATAAACTATTTAAAAAATATTATATCAACAAGTTAGAAAATATATAGTAAAAAATAATAAAAATTGCACTGCTGAGTTCAATGTTACAATTTTGCTATTTAAAACTAAAGTTAATTATGCCAGATCCATTTATTGCAGGTTTTGCTACCTCTATGTTTCACGCACGTTCCCAATTATATTTACTTTCGTGTACCATGTCTTTCCGTCTGTTTCAAAAGTAGAGGGTCTGTCCCACTGTCGTCTCCCTAAACCAAGAACAGTAAACAATCTTCGCTAGTCCAAAAAATTGTTATAGTGCCACAAACATATCTGACCCGGTGGACAGGATTGGAACTAAAGCCGTCATTTTGAAATGACAATCTGTTGTCAGTTTTATTAGTGGAGCGATGCTCAAACCTCATTTGATAATAAGTACTACAGTAATGAAAATAAAGTTTAAATTTATATGACACTGAAAGTGCGCTCCGTTTCGCTGTTGTTGTTGATTTATTTTTTCGATTTCTTATAAACAATAAATTGTGTGAATAAACAATCAGTGTAATTGTACTTTGGTGCCACACTTGCATGCAGCCGAATGGGGCCGGCACGACCGGTAGGCACCTCTCGCTTACACGAAACCGGCGCAAACCTTGAGCTGTGTAAGTAGCCGGTGGCCCATGGAGGTGGGAGGAGGAAAGAGGGCAATGCATCACACTCGAAATGAAATGAAATGAAAAAGTTTTTATTCAAAATAGAATTATAGGAATTACTTTTAGAACGTCAACAATTAAATCTACCACCGGTTTAACCCTAGCCCTGTCCTGAGAAGAACCGGCGAAACAAACTCAGCGGGCCTCATGATGTGATGAGATGTATAAGTAAAAAATATAAAAAAAACCAAACTAAGCGGATGTCTATGGACGGTTATGAAAAATGGCTCCGACTGCTTGTTTGAGCTCCTATTAAAAAAACATTACCACTTTAAAAGGTTCAGGATAACCACGGCATCTAAGCTTAATGTGCGAGCTAATTATTAAATCATTGAGTAAGATTATGTTTATTAGCATTGTAATTAAGCTATTGTCATCTCACGAGCATAAGATAGAGCCAGCAATGCCGTAGCATTAGGCTGTGTCCCCAGTAGGCAAACTGTTAGTGGCGGACTGAGTTTGGGGCGTATCAGTTATGATGATTAATATAATGAGCAATTTTAATTGTAAACTCTATAAATATCACGAATAAAAATAATAAAAGGCCGACAACGCGCCTGCAAAGCCTCGAGTTTTGCGGATGTCTAAGGGCGGTAGTCATCTAAACCTGATCGTTTGCCCCTTATGCTATAAAAAAAGAATTGACCCGTGAACTTCCTAAGTCACCTAAATACCTAGGCCTTAATAAATAAAACACGTACGTTTTTTCACGTACGAAACAATTCGAACACAACGCGAGCAACCAACTAAAACTATTGTCGAAGTTAAAATTTAAGCCACAATGTGGAAAAATATTATGATTTCGTGTCAATAAGCATGCCGTAGGTGCGTAGCTCCCAGTGGCGTAACTCAAGGTGACAAGTCGGTCATATTATGCCGCGGGACCCCAGCTGCAAGGGGCCCCCAGTTAGAGAAGAATCGCAACTAAAAAAAAAACTTGTTTATGCCCAAAATTCATTGGAAATGAGTAATAAGTTGTCACATGAAAACACGTCCCAAACAAACGATGATTATATAAAACTAAAAGAAGAAAAAGTCAGTTTAGATATTACTTTAAACAGTTTGCGTTTAGAATTGCAAACAAAAGAAAATGATTTAATAGAAAGTAAAAATAGACTGAAAATGAAGAAACTAACGGGCTCATTTCGCTATACACAGTGGGATCCATGTCTCATTACATCTCAGATAGTGGCAATGCAGTCCCTTTTGTACCTGAGTTTATGTCTACTTGTGGCAATAATGCAAGATCTCACTGGGTCGACGCGAACGCTGGACCATCTGTTTGACTAAGGAAATCTAAATAAATAAATTAGCTGTTACGGATATGTTGCTTTTTTGTTGTTTTCTGAGATATTACAATGATTGAGTTATTTTTATTTTCTGCCAGTAATATTTATGACATTCTATCTATACGTATATATCTATATTTTATAGCTTGATCTTTCCCTTGTTGATCACGAGGTTGCTATAACAGTAACATGTGTTGGTGTATATTTCTTGCTTAGACAGCTGAACATTTCGGTCTGGGGTAGTTTCTGCTATTTTTGAGAAAAGTACACTCCTAATATGCTGTATTCGATGGCAGAAATCTAAATAATTTTCGCCCCTTTTTAATTTAATTCTTGTAATTCCAAGGCTATACATTCCTCGGTTCTCTTTAGCGTATTAGTGAGATACGTCGAGTATATGACGCGCTACGAGTACCCTTTAAATTTTTATTTATTCGATGGTATATTTTGATTACGACGTCTTCAGAAGAAAGGTGTGTGGGTAAATGTGGGTATAGACTATATAGATTTCCATGTTGTCTTCTAGAACCCGAAGTCGAGAGTGAAGAGACGTAAGTCTCAAGTCAAGTCTTGACAATTGTGCTATATTTGCACTTAGTAACGGCATCGGCGATTTCGGAGTGAGACAATAACAGTAGCTTGCAATGTATGCATCACGTGTTCTAAAGAAGATTGTTAAAATATGACGTGTTATCGTTTTTTTTTTTATGATATAGGAGGGCAAACGAGCAGCCGGAGCCATTTTCTTGACTACCGACGCCCATAAACATCCGCATAGAGGCTATACAGATGCGCTGCCCTCCTTTGTCCTCCCACCTCCATGGGCCACCGGCTACTTACACACCGCACGAAACGCGACAGCACAGCTGTCACTTTACGCCAGTCTCGTGTAAGCGAGAGGTACCTCCCCGGTCGTGCCGGCCCAATTCGACTGCATGCTAGCATGCAGTGTGGCGCTTTCTGTACTATGTGCGCCACGCACGCTCAACACTCGCTTTTTGGATTGACCTTCTTGGATTTTATTTGTATTTAGCGAATGCACATAAAAGTGTTTTTTCTTCACTTCTTCTTCTTCTAAGCCCTCTATAATAAGCTAATATTCTAATTAAATCCATGTTTCTGGGCACAAGCGCACACCTCAAAGTGTCGACACAGACTGAAAATTCTTTAGCAGTGATATACGATTAAAGAGGCATATATCGTAGACCACAAAATTTGTGTACAAATATATTTAATATATTAACATACTACCACTACTATACATACGATCAAAAGGTTTTTAGGCATTTAGAAGTTAAAGTACTACATGAACAGTTACAGTTGTATACCTATTGGTTGAGATAGACTTACTGATAGAGAGTGATCCATAATATGTTTGTTTTGCTCGCCCGCCGCGCCGCGAGTCGCCCTGGCGATTCGCTCGGTACAATTCGCCGGTCGCTTCGCCAGTCGCCGTTGCGCGTGGCCTGTTATGAAGATTGCTATGCGTTTGTTTCAGTCGCTAGACGCTTCGCCGTTCGCACCGCGCGAATATTCCTTTATCCATCTATCTATCACTATCAGGAGCAACAGATATCACACATCCGATTGATTATGAAAAGATACATAAAGGAAGTATTTAAAATGATTGTGGAAGTATTTCCTTCCTTTTGGACAAACAGATATATCAATTACGATTGCGTATCTTAATAAGATAAGACGTACGAATGTTTTAACGGTATCAAAAAATAGATTTGTAATTTCAACAGTGCGATAAAAATGTAAAGTGATGACGTCATAGACAATTACTAACTTATTTGCAATCCCAAGAACACAATAGTAATATTGGAAATGATGACGTCATATGTAAATACTAATTTTTAGTTCCCCATTTTAGTGTTCGTTTTGTAATTTCAAGTGTAGTGCTTTAGTTTTAATCATTTATGTAGGTTTGTAGGTATTATAACAATTAAAACAGGGGTGCTGTTTTGTTTTATTTGTTATAATTAATAACCTACATAAATTATTAAAACTAAAGCGTTTTCTACGGGATCGAAATTTAAGCGGGTGAAACCACGGGGCGCAGCTAGTAAGTAGTATATATTTTTTGAATGTATTGGAGCTAAAGATCCTGAGATGAGAATGTGCAACCATACAAACTGTTCAGCTTTACCGATAATATACTGGCTGGCGGTAAAAAATAAAATAGCGAATCATGAAAATTCGTAGAACAAATATTGTGCTACATAACTGTGTTCAATATATTTCACATTTATACCTACGCCGTTAACAATCTTTATTGTTTCCAGGTAAAAGATCCCTAGAGAATTATAATTATTAAGTAGCTAACGACGTTTAGTCTTTACGTTTTATGCCATATCCGTAAGGGTGCTTAAATAGAATATATAGGATACAGGTACCGATAAAACCTGTACGGGTCGGTATATAATGAATCAAAATATTTTTCTATAAGTAGGTACATACCCATAAAATCGCTTTTATTACTTCTAATATGAATTATGTATATTGAATATACATTAAAGAGTGGGGTAAACCACTATAATTGGGATGCAATTCCATTTTATGCTATTTAATTCTACAAGTGTCTCAATGTATTCAAAACCTCATTAAGTATATAAAATCATGCCCACACACGCAAATAATATTATAAATATGTTAATAATATAAATTACTCACTTTTCCATGTCCATTGTTTCGATAAACTCACTTTTACAATTAGAAAATCACAAATTAATGCGTAACCGAAAAGAGCGCTTAAAGCGCGGTATAAAAATATGAGTATATCATGCATAACTTCCCCGTAACGCTTCTTCGCTCTTAACGTGTCATGCGCGTTTAAGAAAAAAATATCGTAGCAAGATAAGGATATCATACGCTAAGCTCCAAAGGAAATTTTAAATAATAGAATTCTAACTTATTTCCGGTTCCATTTTGATTTAGGTTAGATATGAAAAGTATTTCAGTGTAACTTAATTACGTAAAGTATTTTTTCTTCTCAGTTTTTCTTTTCTCAAATTATTCAATATAATTGTATATAATATTTTTTTACATAAACTTATTCAGACGTATAAGACGTATAATAGGCTTATGTTTTATTCTCTACTCATTTACTTGCAAATTTTTAAGTAACTTATTTTGTTAGGTGAACTATCTTGCCATTAGTTCATATTCTTCACAAAAAGGAAAAGCTAATTAAAAAGAACAATGTTAATACATTCTGCAAATATAGCTGGCTAAGAATAGAAAGTACTGTTTGTTCTAATTACAACATTGTGTGATTGGACTATTGTTTATTACAGATCTTGAAATGTTTACCACGACGCATACTTAATAGTGATGGGGCCAACATTCTGAATTGTATTTTAGATGGTTATGCTGAAAACAAAACAAATTGCAACAAAGTTAAGGTAAGGCGTCGTTGCAGTATAGATTAATATATTACTGTTGAACATTTTTTTAAGAAGTCCATGCTGTTTATATGGAATAATCCCGTGATTGATAAAGATAGATAGATGGCATCACAAACACAATTTTTAGCACTTTTCTCCAAGTGTTCAGTATGGATATCCCTATTCTTTACAATTTTTATAATAGATCAATTTTGCAAAAAATTTTTTCATTTTAAAAATTAAGGTGATTGGGGGTAATACATTGCAAATATAAATAATATTGTGTAAGCTTCATTTCTACCTGACATAATCGTTACCCTAATACTTGTATAACAAAACATCGGTAACACCCATTTTTACCAGTGTAAGTCTCATTTCTACCTGTTAAATAATTGTTTGTTTACTTACATTTTAAAACCCTAAATATTTAAGTATCGAAACATCTGTAATATCTGTTTTTAGACCCGATTGTTTAATTAATAAAAGGTGTAAGATAAAACTAATTATGGTAATTGTAATTTTGATGTGCAAGTCTGGCATGATACTTATGGCTAGAGTTTTGATCATTCGTGTTAACGCTGTGAACAGAGCAAGAAGTGTTTTAGTGTTACTGTGAAATATATAAAGTGATAGAAGAACAGTTATTTTCTTGGATTACACCTAAACCCCCTGAAGCCATCCTTATAATTGCATTTAAATTATATAAATTTGACAGACGTTGTCTTGTCATTATTAAAAATATATTGTCATGGTGGTAAGATTATGTGACTTAATTGTTAACCTACTTTACCGTACAATGTTGTATATTCGATATACTCTACTGTAAATCTATACTAATATTATAAAGAGAAATGATTGGTTTGTGTGTGTGTTTGTATGTAACGTATAGGCTCCGAAAGTACTAACACAAAGGATTATGTGTTATTCCAAGTTACTTTCTATGTGTGTGCAAAATTTCATGAAAATCGGTTCAGCAGTTTTTGCGTGAAGGAGTGACAAAAAACACAATCTTTCAATTTTCCTAATTGTTATTCCACTTTTCATAGAGACATATATTTTGATCTTAAGCTTACCATGTTCTCCGTCATGTTCGTAGAAGTATTCGAGAAACAGAAAAGTAGGGGCCGGGGTAAAATATAAAGTAAATTGAACGAAAGGAGCAGACGTCGTGTTAAAATGCATCGGCGAGAACGCCCCAGTCTGGAAGATTTAGTGACTAACGACATCCATTGACGTGCATTATGTTATGCAGATATGTTGCCCTCGTTCCCCCATCCCCCCGAATAGGCACGTACTTGACAGGCACAAGTATAAAAAAAACTTAAATTTTACGCAAGTGAAAGCACGGAGCACACCTGGTATTATAATAATAATTTATGTCACTCCTGAATAGTGGAACTTCAGTGAAGGTTTAAAAGTTGAGTAAATAGAAAAAAATGCTAGGAATATAGTGAAAACAACAATTTTGTTTTCCCATAGAAACCATTACCTGTCAAACATTTGATATTCGTCCTGTCGTTCAGAAATCAAATAAAATTTTAATTGAAATAATAGTTTGAAATAAATAACTAATTGATTATCTTCTTCCTTCTGAATTCACTAATGTTCTTTCTACAAATGTTCTTTATACAAGACATTATCCAAAATGTATTGAGAATAGGTAAACAGTCAGTATACCGATGTCCTTAAATTTATTTCTAAGTGATGTATTGGAGGCTAGTTGATAAATTGCACAAATAGCTCGCTTCTGCAGCGCGTAAATAGTGTTTATGTCCGCAGCGTTTCAAAATAACATTGAAAACTTGAAAACTGGAAACTGTCAAATAATTATCAAACAAAAAAACAAACATTCAACGCGAGTGGTACTTCATTTAGTTTTATATTTCTATACGATTTAGTAAGAGGTAGTGCCACGCTGCATGCTTGCATGCAGCCGAATTGGGCCGGCACGACCGGGGAGGTACCTCTCGCTTACACGAGACCGGCGTGAAGTGACAGCTGCGCTGTCGCGTTTCGTGCGGTGTGTAAGTAGCCGGTGGTCCACGGAGGTGGGAGGAGAAAGGGGGGCAGCGCATCTGTAGTCTATGCAGATGTCTATGGGCGTGGGTAGTCATGAAAATGGCTACAACTGCTCGTTTGCCCTCCTATACCATAAAAAAAAAAAAAAAAAAAGGTACCCGAAGAAGCTGTTAACGCATACAAATTGGCGATTTTGACTACCCCCACTTCGGAGTGGAATAAATGTTTTAATAACTGGTTCGAACGCATACAAAAGTGTATTAAATATCGCGGAGAATTCTTTGAAAAACAATAAATGGTAATAATCTATAATATTGTCTATACTTATTTCAAACGACAAAACTTAAAAGGCAGCCCTCGTAAGTGCCACAACAGTTCTGGGATGTCAGTAAAGTGTATAGGGACTTAGAACCAAACCTATTGGAAAGTTTTCAAACATAGACGTGATTTGATTTTTAATTGATTTACTATGATATATTGATTGCGCCACAGGATGCGCCAGCTAGGATGTCAGTAAAGTGTATAGGGACTTAGACCGAAATCAGTATATGCAAATATAAAAGTCCTGCCAACTCGTCTAAAATCCATTCGTAATTACCCGAATACACCTTATAGTTTTATATTTTTATTTTTTAATATAATTGCCTTCAAGTGAAATACACTTCTCATATCGCAAATATAATGCCTTTATACCATTGAAATAATATTCTAAAACAGGGCACAGATTTTGTTGTTGCGTCAAGTGTTTTTTTTTCTCGTCTTTAATTTGTCTTATTTGCTCTTTATTGTTTGTGTGTAGTTCGTGGTCTATTTTTGATTCATCTTTTTTTTCTGAGTGTGTGTTAAGTGAGAGTGAAAACTGTGCATGCTCAGTTTACCTAATAAGTGATTGTTCCACAAGTCCTTACGGTACTTAGCACTGGGCTAACGTGGTGTGTAAAGTCCACAGATATTTATTATTTACTAGCTGGTGCCTACGACTTCGTTCGCCTAGCGTAATAATATTATAATCAAAATTATTTGTTATTGTTTGTTTGCAGTGTGCCAAAATTCCGATTTCCCGTAGGAATTAGAGCGTCCTTTTGTAAAACCAAATTGCTTGTCATGTAATAAATTATTAGAATTAAAATGAGACTGCAACTGGTTTAGAATTAACTTTTCAAATACTTTACTGAGAGCCGGTAGTATAGATATCGGTCGATAGTTAGATGGATCACTTGTACAACCGGATTTAAAAAGAGGCAATACTTTAGAGTGCTTCATTAAGTCAGGAAATACTCCATATTTTATACACTTATTGAATATTAAAGATAAATTAGGAGCAATTATGTCAATTATTGATTTTAGAACTTTTATAGATATGCCTCATAAATCAGTAGTGTTTTTAATATTTAATATTCCGTTTAATATATTAGATATTCCGTTTAAGTCAATCTTATCGTGATAATAACTTTTAATCTATTCGTCCAAATTACTTAGTGTAAAAGACAAAGCTTATCTACATTCAATACGTAAAGTGACTGATGTATCAATTTTCATAAGAGTTCAATAAATATTCTAAAATGTGCATCGTTAAAAAATATCCAATTTAATTGAATGTTTGGTTCACTATTTTGGTCATAGTGACTTACACATAAAA
>LUGF01055181.1:0-22309 GCA_001625245.1 Calycopis cecrops | reverse complement strand
TGTATACATCTATTAAACTAATTCACGAATAAAAATTATTAATATTTCACAATATTTGTTAAATATTACTAAAATCATGTTACTAACAACCCTCGCGCATTTGTTTTATGACGTGTTTGCACGTAAGCCATACAATCTGCATCTCTATGCAAGCGTAAATAAGGTGCATTTTTCTTCGCTGCGAACATGAGCGAGATTTTGTAGGTAATTATAGCGGTAGGTATTGACACTTTTGTATGGGAGTGAAGTATCTGTTAGGTTTATTAATCTGTGGTGTAACTATAAATCTTATAAACAGTTTCAATACAAGTCTGAAGTTGTAATACAAGGCTGAAGTTGTAATATAAGGCTGAAATTGTAATACAAGGCTGAAGTTGTAATACAAGGCTGGAGTCATCACATGGGTTTAGTCAGTTCATAGCAGATTATTGTGTGCGAAAGGTACATTTAATTTTGTGCCACTCCTATTATGCTGTAGTGAAAATGTTCCAGAGAATTCTAACAAAGTTAACGATTAGACGTTGCATGTGCATGAAGTTCGCTTGACCTGTTTCCGCGGAGAATTGGCTTGCCCCGAGGTGGCCTACCGAAGCTTTTGTAATTTTATTCTGAATTATTCATAGTTCAATCTGAGACTTATTCCATAGGGTGATATATAGATACTTGGACTAGCATCATATAAACATTATACGTCATAAGTAGTTAATTAATCTTGTAAAGTAGGTACTTATACAACTGTTAGTTAACAAAGGTACTGCGACATGTGCAGTTTATTTTTGTACTGTTCTCTCTGTTGCACAATATTAAAGATCTAAGCATATAGACACACCGACAGCGAGTTGTCAACAGTCATTTAGCAAGAGCACAAGCATTTTTTGGAAAAAACTACCACATACCAAAAAACTGCTAGAAGGCAGGTGAACTTATATAATCAAAACCACCACATTCAAAAACATAATCCTATTGCAGAAAACATACACGTAATTATCTTATCATTTTTATGTTCAAAAGTACAATATTTGAAATATTCAATTTTTCTATTAATTCTGCGAATTTATTTACAATTGTTACGACATTAGTCAAATAAATCGTCGCATGAGTCTGTTTTTCAGTAGTATTAGTAAAAGATACGTAAGATTCGTCACTTTTCTTAATTTTGTAGCTAAATATTGTGAAATGTTATTAGATCTTAGCCTTGAGCAATATTTGTCTTGGACATGGACATTTTTATTTATGAGCTAGTGCTTGTGGCTGGATTTATTTCTTGTGGTCTACTTTTCTATTTTTCTACTACTCTAAATAACACTTCTTGTTTAGAGATAGAGAAGCAGAGAAAAGACGAGGATTTTTAAAATCCAATTTATCTCAATCTTTATACTATCTTTATAGTAACATAATATGAAATTGTCCTAATCCTTGATGCACTCCTTGAGGAGGCTTGAGAAAATTTTGAAAACCTACGAATTTTTTTTAACCAAATTTCGAAGCCCCCAAAATCTCAATGAAATTGAACATATGATTTTAGTAATAGGTAATGCCACACGGCAGCCGAATTGGGCCGGCAGGACCGGGGAGGTACACAGGAGGGCAATGTAGTAATCTATGCGGATGTAAATGCGCGGTGGTAGCCATGAAAACGGCTCATGAAATTCTCATTTACCCCCTATAGATACCATAAACAAAAATAGGATATCAGCGACTGTATTCCGCAACTCAGCCTCCATGACGAATTGCATTAATATAAACCATAAAAGAGCCCGGTTAATGACACGCTACTTACGGAACCAAATAAAGACTTCAAAGCCGAGATCATGCACCTTCTTGGTACCGCTTATGTTTAATAATAAAAGACGTAGGTTTCATTAAATAGGAGTATCTTGTGATTAAATTCTACAAAAAGAAATAACCCCCGAATGGACCCATGTGGGACCCCCGTTTTTGCTATGATATCTGTTAAGTTTTATTGTCATTTTTTAATATATTATCCCAACAAAAACAACCTGTAAAAAAACCGATACGGCTGCATGAACGCAGCGTAACATTAAGGAGACACACGGGCGTATTTTTTTCAGTCATGCGTCGCAGAATTTCGGTAGCGTAATTTCCACTCGACAGGAATTCTGCTAGGCCGCCGTAAGTTATTCAGTTGCTTTTCAAAACGTGTAAGTACTGGATGTTTGTGTGTCTAGTGTGGATACGAGTACAATAAAAATGTTTGAGTTTCTATTAAAAAAACTTCACAAAAACTCAAGTTTGATTAAGTGAAAATAAAAGATATAACCCTACAAAAGAATATTGTGGACTGTCGTCAATTTGCACAAAAACGATGTAGACTAAATCGTTATTTTTAATATAAAATATAACAAAACATTTGAAGCGTCCCATTGTGGCTGGATGTGGGGGATTTTATCTTTATTTCAGTAAAAACTGTCTCGCAAAGTCACAAATTCATGCATCGTATTAAATTGCACAATCCATGTAAACGATGAAATATGCTGATCAAACTGCATGTTAAAATCAAACAATATCTCAAACAAACAAACAAATATAAAACAAATTTCTCAACATGCTCGGAAACTTAGTTATCTTGTATATTGACGTCATAGCGTGAGCTTACATGTAGAAAGAGTATGTGGGCCAGATAATAGGGCGAAACAGAAAAGAAATATACAAAAATCACATTCAAACAAAAACAAGCTGAACTAAATTAAGTACCATTAAGTTTCATTGGATAGACGTCTCAAACAAAATACAAGAATGTGTGAATACATTAGAATTTTTTCAACTTGTTTAATAAGGAATCAAAATGAGTGCCAGAGGGATCGTACTTGCTCTTGAACGCGAGGTAACCTTCTGGGTAAGTCTTCTTGAGTCCCTCAAGGAAAACTCTTAAGGTGTGAGTCTCTATTTTATTGCATTCGTTGCACCCGTCCGTCACTGCTTCAAGAACGTGGTCTGTAAAGGAAAACAGATTGTTCAATATCGAAACTAGATAATCATTTGTAGCATCTTTGTTTTACAACTTATAGAAGCCGAGTAAGTACAGCTACAATGGCGGAGCGCTAATATATTATATGCGTATTATATATTTTTAATTACGGAACATCGGCACAGTATTTTTCGTTGCATGTGCACACGACCTACTGACCCGCACAAAGAGATGTTGTGCGTGGAAACTGGTACACATTTCGTCTCAGTATAAAGTGTAACCATGGCTTTTGGATAGTCTTTAAGTTTAATTGTTTAATTTTGGAAAATCTCGATATTTTGAAAGAATGTTATTATAAAGGAACGTAATCGTATTAAAATAAAGAAAACTGGAACAATTTTCTTGATAAGGACTACATATGTTTTTGTAGTTCATCGAACACTGGCAAGAAACTACTTTCTAGAGTTACTCCATTTGGACAGATGAACTCAAAAATTTTTGAATTATAGTTGACTCTTAAACTAGTACCTGTTTACAAAATAAATTAATATAAGTAGTTATAGAATGAATCCAATAAAATTAAAAAACTGATACTTTGTTTAATTTTAGTGACCAAGTACATTGTAGCGGTAAGTCTACTACTTTTTTGCCTATTGGCCTTCTAGTACCTTAGATAGGACTGGTAGCATGGAAACTGGTCAATGGTGTTATTTTTGCAATTTTTAGTGTATCTGGAAATGTTAGGACTAGTAAATGTAAAAAAAAAATTGTAATAAAGACTTACGTATGTGTTATTATCGATTAAATTAAAGACTGTCAATAAATTTACATGATTTTTATAGTTTGAAGTATAATAGTTTTAAATCTTCACATCTATAATGGATTTAATCATTACTACAATTCCTTTGTAAAATGACTACAATTTCGCTCCATCTCCCGCCAACGAGCACGTAGCACTGTCCACGTCATCAACGTGACGGGCAACGCGCCGGCGCCGGTCCGTTCGGTTTTACAACTGCAGCTGTTTAGTATGCACCGATATTGCGTGTGATAAAGGTGGTGTCACACTTGCAGTACGTATTATTTACGCTTTTTTTTTCGAGTTTTAGTTCTGAATTACACGCACTATGGAAGCAAATCCGTAAGAACTAAGAAGCGTAACAAGACTTCTTCGATTGGCTGCATGCGGCTCTCCAATTATATATAGGTACTTGGCTCTTGCACAACATTTCGAATACATTTTTTTTAATAGATTATGTTATCCTAGTGGGTTTCTTATAGGACTGTGAATGTAATTGAGTGTTACAATAACATGAATTGTTAGTTTAAATATTTATTTACTCAAATACTAAGCAAAAGTTGTTGTACAAAAATTGTTAAGCCTACTAAATTAAAGGCTACACGTCGTTTGCATATAACATCAAAACAAATAATTAGCCGTTTCACAAATCTGTAGAGTTGTATGTAATGGTACACAAACATTTCATACCTACTTTTAAGCAATTAAAGCGATTGTGTTTTCTCTTTCATCCCACTCCGTTGATGTGCCTGAAAAATACAGTGTAATTAGCAATGATCTTACATATATAATAGAAAATATATATATAAAAAAATAAAATCTTTTATAATATCATTAGTAGGTAATTGAGATAATATGTAGCCTATATCATATATGTTGACCCGACCTGTAAGTAATATTCCTGCAAAATTTGAAGTAAATACATGCAGTATTTTTTTTAGTTCAGCCCGGACATACAGACAAACAGACAAAAATTCTGAAAACTATATTTTTGGTCACGATATCCATTGCAAAATACGCTCAACAGTGTTCACACTCAAATAAGATCAACCTATAGAACTTTACTTGAAATAGAAACGAGTCAAGTAGCGCTAAAGGAAGCGCTGTAAAGAATGATTATTCTTTTTAAATTCAATCGATTTTTCAAAGATTCAAGAATTAGTACTTTTTGTTTCCTTTACTCATAATAAAAATTAAAGATTTGAAATTTACTTTATTGAATTCTCTTTTTTCCACTGCCAAGGGCAAGTGATAATGAAACAAATGTTTCATTATTGGCTATTAAAACAAACATACTTTCAATTGTATATTAAATATTATACTTACAAATTTGATTTACTGTGATGTACAGTTCATACATTTGACTAGAGGTGCACAGGTAAAGGCCGATAACGATGCTGACGAAGACGAACCGTCTTATAAGGTAGACAATTTGTAAAACCTTATCATATTTGTAATAATTATTAAATCGAATAAAATTTTTCGTTTTTATACTTCTAAACTAAATATATACTGTGATTTTATATTGAAAATTACTTAAATAGAACAATTTTCCAAGATTAACGTGTAGATTCTAATCTACAATAGTGAGTAACGATACTACGAATGTATCGGAAATTACAACCCTATTTCCATAGATATTTCTGAAATACTTAGAAACGGTTTTTCTCGCTACCCCTTCATTTGTTGTATGTAATTTTTTAGGGAATAATATATAACAATATTATACATATTTATTATAAGGAATAAAATGCGACAATAACAGGGGTAAATTATAAATTAATAAAAAGTGACTCATCAAGAAAAAAAAATCAAATATTCATTCTTAGTTTTGGTCATAACAGCTGGCAGGAATGTGATCTACGTGCACTTATCGATTCAGGAGGAATGAGAGTGGCATAATATCGATTTTCGTGTATTTAAAAATTTTACGTAAACTTTATATTTCCTTTTCATCTCACCTCTAAATGACCATCTGGTGTCTCACAAATACAATAAAATGACAGATAGCCTTATAGTAGACTGGCTCAAAGTAGGAGGTTGCAATATTAAGGGCCATAATAGGTCTTGTTTCAGTTAGCCAATAGCAACTTAAGTGAATTGATTTTATTTTTGTCGTGAAAAAATTTGACAGTGGTATATTTAGATTGCGTTGACGTAGAAGTATATTTTATTCTGTACTCCTTACACCTATAGGGGATTGAACACCTGTTCTTAATACGAATTTCAGTTCCGTACGTTCTTGAGAAGAAGGCGTGGACAGACTCGTTCGGTTTTTATTTCGAAACTAGATGGACTAAAATTATACACAATTTTCAACAAGTAGTAAGTACAGCTGTATATTTTTTGTTTGATATTTTGCTATTCAAACGAACACTTTGCACTAGTCGGCGGAGGTAAGGAGAGTTGGCATCTGCAATCCCTCGTGTGTTGTCATCATGATTTTCATCATCCCGTCAGGTGAACGCATTGTGCCACTACTGCTTTTAAATTCATCATTTTCTAGCATTGAATTGATACTAAGTAAGTAGTCAACTATGTATGTTGATTAGGTACATTATTTAAACTCATTTTAATGACGAGTATTACTTTAAATATATTTTTTTTTGCTTTCTTATTAGGTTTTCTTTCTAAAATCTTGCTAAACTCGCGTTTTATATTCTTATTTCCTCTGGTTCTGACAAAGGCCAATTTAAAAAGGCGTGGGTGGTTATGAAATGCGACACTTAATGACCAATAATTCAATAATGATACAAGTATAAATACAGGTTTGCGAGCAACTGTCAGTTGTCTTTGTTATTAATTTATTGATTACTAGCTTTTGCTCGCAGCTTCGCTTGCGTCCGTAAGCTTTTTTTTGAAGACAAATATAGGTGATCCACCTGAGACCTATTTGAACCTCTTTTTTTATGTAAGTAATAGTGGGGAAACCAGCAGTCGGAGCCATATTTATTATGACCACCGACGCCCATAGACATCCGCATAGAGGCTAAACGAATGCGCTAACCGCCTTTCTCCTCCCACCTAAGCAGGTGTGGTGTGTAAGTAGCCGATAGCCCCCTTGGGCCACCGGCTACTTACACACCACACGAAAAGCGATAGTACAGCTGTCACTTTACGCCGGTCTCGTGTAAGAATTATAATTAAAATAAAATTATTTATTAAAAAAAGACAACAATAGTGAATTGAACTCCACTTAATTAAATAACGTACGGCAACATGAAAAAATCGGTTGAAAAATGTATTTTTTTGATTAAGGTAACGTGGTTAACAGAATATGAAAATTACCATGTCAAGAAATTTTGAATTTATAATAGAAAAATGTCTACAAATCGAGTACTGAAAAAAGATCCCAAAATATAGATGGCGACGCCCGATACAGTTACTCTCTTCCGGTTGTAAATATTTACAAGATTTCTAATATCTATTTATCGTACTCCGTCGAAGGTCACGCATTATCAGATAATGAGCGTAGAGATGGCGAAATATACCTTCGTATCCTAATTGTTTCGTATTTTTGAAAACAGGGATTACATAACATTTTGTAAAAATTAAACGGACACCCTGCATACTAAACCTCACGAGTAACTCGTTAGATTAAGGCACAAAAATTACGTGCACGTGGCCACCGCACCCCGCGATCTCACAAATTATATCTAAAGTAATTTTTTTTTAATGATATAGGAGGGCAAACGAGCAGCCGGAGCCATTTTCATGACTACCGACGCCCACAAACATCCGCATAGAGGCTATACAGATGCGTTGCCCTCCTTTCTCCTCCCACCTCCATGGGCCACCGGCTACTTACACACCGCACGAAACGCGACAGCACAGCTGTCACTTTACGCCAGTCTCGTGTAAGCGAGAGGTACCTCCCCGGTTGTGCCGGCCCAATTCGACTGCATGCAAGCATGCAGTGTGGCACTACCTCTTGCAAAAAGTAATTTTGCGATAACACTTACCGTTTTCAAGAAAATCGCGAAATACCCATTTATTGGACCTTTTTACCCCGCTAAAATTTTTTCCTTAAATCAGATCGATTGGGACTTTTGAGACAATGTTTATAATTGTGATTTAAGCAATTGTACCAATTTTCAGCTTCCCCTGAATTTGTCGTGGGTTTACTGATTTTTTGGTCTAATTTGACCAGACTATAATACGATTAGCTAAAGTGCAAAATTTGAACTAAAAAAGCTTTTATTTGCGGAAGAGTACCTAATCTCGTTTGAAGCCAAAAACGTAACACGCCTTATCAACGTCCACTTTATCTAACACAAACATATAAACCGAAACAAGCCAGCCGATTCTCGGTAATCGCACGAAGTCGTAAACAGCCCGCTGTGGCCTCGCGCCTCGTGGAATTGGCCAATAGCAAACAAGCAAAACGAAATATCACGTCATAATGCACCAATCAGCGCGCGAGAATATCACGACATTTCTGGTTTGTCATAGTCCTGTGGACTTTCCACATTCCTTTTGCGGATTTGCGTAAACTATGTCTATGCGGATGTCTATGAGCGTCTGAAGGAGCGATGAGCTATTGTTGCAAAACAATTGAATAGATCGTAAACATTGTTATACCGCATTCGATTGTCTATTTAGTAGTTACTCGAAGAGATTTTTCGATTGTCGCGTCGATTTAGATGTCCTCGCCGCGATAAATTCGAATAACAATCGACGTGCTACTAAGTTATAGTACAAGTTAATATGCTTACCTTGTCAGTCATAATCGCCCACCGAACTTCTTTCTCTTGCTTATAACAATCGAATAACGTCGATTGTTATCTAATAAACGGAACAATCCGCTAATTCGATGATTTGTAACCTTATCACATTGGCTTAAGACTCAAAATGGAATGGCATTTCATTTGACAGCTGCATTTGAATTTGTCACAATACATCATTCGAAAATGGAACGTATAGTGATGGGGTAGACGCGACATTCGTACCGAGCGCTAGTGACGTTCACATTACAGGTTGATTTGGTTTTTTTTCGAGCAGGTGTTTTGTATCTGTCCCTTTTTATCGGATCTCTTGAATGGCGGGAAAACGATATTCGGGCCTCGTGGTCTGCTTTTAAGTGATTAGTATTTTATAAGTAGTCGTCATCATCACATTCTTAGCCCATGACATAAAAAGAGTTAATTAAGTTGTTTCACGTAAAGACCTACTCAAATTTCACTTATATTTTATGTGTAACGCTCATTTAGCAAGTTTCTTATATTTTCTTTAAAAATATGATATGTATTCATTTTAGGAACAATGATGAACTGGACAGTTAGTACTTCTCGCTTACACGAGAACGGCGTAAAGTGACAGCTGTGCTGTCGTGATTTGTACGGTGTATAAGTAGCAGGTGGCCCACGGAGGTGTTTTCATGTAGGGTGTTGATAAAACTAAATGTAACCAGTATTTGTTACTGTTCCTTACACTCTAATGTAGAAGTTTGAGAAACGGCCTATCACTATAATTCTTGTTTGCGAAGGGATAATACTTAACAGCGAGTGTTCACTTTGTTATCATAGCATACGGAAGATTGACGAACCACCTCCGCAGGACATATTATAGTACGCGATAGTTTGCGCAGACAAGACAAGAACACACAAGAATAGAATAGAAATAGAACTAGAAATAATTTTATTCAATGCTCCGTTAAATAAACACATTAAATAACATGAAGCTATAAAATCAAAGAAAGAAAAAAAAAATTAAACTAAAACAGAGAAGAATGTTGCATGTTCATGCACAGTGATGCAATGTGAGGAGCACTGAAAAGGATGTCACTCGGCATTCGTCGGAGAACATAAGTTCCCGGCACCGATTTTCAGTGACATCCTGCCATCCTGTGTGTAAGACGGAAGACAATAACAATTAGGAATTCGTTCTTTACTATAATTTATTTTTTTATATAAATTTTTAATACACAATTCTTTTTGACCCAAAAACACCTTCTTATTTGAAAGACAAGTTTGAATTTCGCAACCATGATAGTAAGGAGTTGAGATCTGCAGCCAATCTCCTTCTTGTCATTCCTATCCACTATACAAAATACTATAATTCTTCTTTTATTATTAAATCCAGTCTGCTCTAATATAAGCAATGGTTCATACTGAATTTTGTTATTACTGTTAATGGTCAATTATAATTTATAAAGCTTTATATAGCATTGTTTTACATTTGATATAAGTATAAAGCAATAGAACCAATAATTAAATTAATAATAAATCAAAATAGTACTGTGTGAGTAGCCGGTGCCCATGGAGGAGGGAGGAGGATAGCGGGCAACGCATCTGTATAAACTCTATATGGATGTGTATGTGTCTTAAAATAATAAAACATATGACTAAATAAAGCATTATAACTGGAAAAACATCCAGATATTTTTGTTTTCAGCATAAGAATTAGGAGCCAAAAGAGGTAAGAACTGCACACCTCTGTTTAAACCTTAGCATGGTTCCGACCACCTCGGTTCATGGACGAAGACATTAACCTTCCTTTTAACTAGGCTACGCTTGTTGTTTCGTCAGCCTCTTCCTTGTCAGTCTTATCACTTGGTGAGTATGACTCCGTCAAGGTCATAATTATTTCTCTGTAAAATATATTTGTGATTTAAATTTATAAAAAAGGCCTAGTAATAATTTTTAATAAAATGAATTGGTAGACTTTCCATTATTATAACTAAGCTAAATAAAAATATTTGCCATTAAATTGACTCTTCAAATAATAAGTCTAAAGACAGAAAACTCGATTGTTTTTTTTTTTTATAAAATGTAATTAATAGGTATCTTTCGAATGTAATAAATTAATTTACATTATTTCAATTTGTCCAGTAAAAAATATTAATCGAGCATTAATTCCTATCGAACGCTCGATTTTCGGTTTAAAACTTTTGTAGTTAGTACAGAAGATAATCGTGTCTGCTTTGTTTTTGTTCCACCGTATTCGCCTACCTCTACCTGTGTAGTTGGGCTATTGCTAGTAGACGGCTTCTCATTATCCATTAAATGAATTCTTTTTAAGTGCTCTCGCAGATTCGTTGTATTTCCGGTATTTCAGTTGGACTGTAATTGTTGGATGATCCATGTAGGAACATTAACATTCCTTAACTTGAAAAAATGTGACTTCTATGCCTTACACAACAAAAATATATTATGTGTAATTTTTATGATGTATAATTAACAAAAATATAAAAGGCTCACCATTAAATATCTCTACTGCTTCCACCTTTACAAACTGTTGTAAGGAATTTTCACCTATAATAAAAAATATAATATAATGAATGTCAATGAAAATTGTATGAAAATTCGTTGACGTTTCAGGTGAGTTCAACTATAAATACACACTATTGTAGCATTTACCTTTGATCATGTGATGATTATAAAACTGATGGAACTGCTTCTCACAATCAATGACTTGATGTCTAAATTTTGCTGCATCAAGTAACCTGGATATGCACACATCACAAATTGAATTTACTCCCGACAGCTGTTCCATTACTGATTTCGCCGTACTCCTAGTTACATACACTAGTACATTTGTGAATTCCGATTCACATTCCCAAAATTGTATAAATTATAAAATAGATGGCGCCACTAGTGTATGTCCTGTTTATAAAATATCTGTCTTTTCGTAAGAACCGAAGGACTTTCCGTGAAAGTTAAAATGTGACTTGAATTAGTTTCAGCGTAATGTGAATCCGCGAGAAGTTTACCGGCATCATTCAAAGTTCTAATGACGTCCGGAATATCAGGAGACCTTTTTAAAAGCCCTGACAATGCCCTTCCTACTGCGGAAAGAATTTTACCTAATTGATCCTGCTTCGCAAGTAATCTTTTATCACGAAGCTTGCAGGTATCCTGCAGTATGGCCAAATTTTACAATAAATATGCATTTTTTATATAAAATAGACTTGTATACGGTTTATTTATTATCTTATTTAATATGATGACTATAATTCGTAGTATATTTTTGATAGTGTCAAATAGCCTATAAATTGTAACCACTTTCGATAGTTCATCTCACCGCCACACTCACTTCTGTAGCGCTAGAGGCGCGATCAAGTTTTACAGAATATCATTTCATGTTCTCACCGCGGATTCAGCTTTCGAGTTGTGAAATGGCACTTACAGAATAGCACTGCTGATGTTCGTTATTTAATTAACTACATTGATACGTGCCTCAGAAAATATTTCGACAGCGACATCACAAGTGTAGCCGATACTAGCAACAGTAGTGCTATTCTGTAAAAATCAAATTCGATATCGAGTCTCACTCAGCTGACCGCACTCACTTCGAGAGCGAATTCACTTGGCCACAAGTGAATTCGAGATTCGCGGGTGAAGTGATCGTCTAAATATTCAGGAAATAACCCTACAGAATACCAATTGTAGAAATGTCGAATCTCAAAGCTATCGAGCTTGTTTCGTCCCATTGTGCAAAAATACAATAAAAAATATGTACGGCACACCTTTGGCCGTACGTGGCACAGTGGTCTGTAGATGACCTTTCAATAGGTTTAGGTGTGCACGTACTAAATAAAACACGGTTCTTGAAAACAGTAACACTGAGGGGCGATAGAGGGCGATTTGAAATTTATGATAAAAGGTTCGTCCGAATAAGAAACATTCTTTAGAGATTCATTTTCATTTACATGTGCGTAATGTTTTTGCCATTCCAAAGTAAGTATTTTGTCAAAGGTTTGAACAATCAACTTCGGCATCTCCCTATAGTCTGATATCCCTCGCTATTTCCATGTTGTGTTAGTTTTTACTTTTTAGAATGGTGTTAAAAGGTCCTGCAATAGAAATAAAGGCATCATTTTGATATCATTTTTAATATTCTTAATGTAATACCTAGAAATAATTTTCATTATTAACAATTTATAACTTTCCAATTCTTACCCATATACATTAACCATAATTATTCTAAAAACAGCTACTTTATGGTGTAGCCTACCCACATATGTAGATAGGTGAGGTAAAGTCTTGATCTAGAATGTGTTCACACAAAATTTATGTATAGTAGTACCACAGAAATAAGTTACACCGATGTACCTGCTCATTTAACATTTTTTTGATAGGCCCGAAAATATTTCAGCCACTCACCAGGCACGGGAAATTCTTGCTTCACCATTGATCAAATGAGAGCTGGCTGTATTGGCATTTGCAAGTTTATAGTAATTCATACACATCAAAGTCATGCAGCATAGATATTGCAAGCGAGATAGCAAGAGCTCACGTTATATTTTAAGCCTTGTGAGTCGTGGAATAAGGTTTTTATTGAATTGGTGTTATAAATCGGATTAGATCGGCTTATGATGCACCCTTCTGCATCAACGATGAAAGCCGATGTAACTTATTTTCGTGGTACTACTGTATCTATATAACTTAACAAATGTTTTGTCTTTGTCTTCTAGGCTTATAAACAGTTTTCATTGCCTTCTCCATGGCTGTCTTTATATCTTTTATCTTAGGTTCATATTGCTTTTTGTTTGACTTCAACAGTTCCTCAACATTCATATTGCCTAGTAAATGAGCTAAGGGATTCACTGTTACCAACTTAGTACCATCTGGCAGTGTAACATTTTTGGGCGTTGCTTTGACTGGTACTGTTTTTGTGGGCATCTCTGTAGTTTTTAAAATGTCTTGCATCTTTACTATCTTGTAATATGGTGCTTGTGATTGCAAATGCCCAATACGTACATCTCCATAATTTTCTGGTAAGTTAGGGATTATAATACTATTATGTGTTTCTATAGATTTAGACTCTTCCCATTCTACTCCTCCTCCTCTGTCGTCTTCATTGAGCATAACCTCCTCCGCAACATCCGGTATTTCTTCTCTGTCTTCTGTAATGTACTTATTCTCATAAGAATCTGAGTATGGATGGTCAACATGAGCTTTAGAGGTAAAGGCAAGGCATGGCTTAGATATAGATGTCAATTCTTGAACAAGTTTGATACTTGCTTTGACATTATCAGTATTCTCAGGTTTAAATTTAACTGGCATTCTCAATTTACGATTTACAACTGTAGGCTCCGGGGTAAATTTGGTCATTATAATCTTGTGAGGTTTATATGTATTATCAAAAACTGTCCTTAATGTGATGCTATTTGTTATTTTGATATCTTTTGATGATTCCTCAGGTATAAAACTTTCAATAAATTTCTTAGCTGACAAACTATTATCGAGTAACTTTATTTCAGCTGGAGAATAATTACACTCAATAACGTTGACTTGCCGGATACTCCTTCTGAACCCTTCAGATATAGATTGACGGTCTTTGGGTAAATTATTTGGATTTTTACGTCTTTCTAGCAACTGTTTCAATGTTTTTGTTAATTTTGAGCTTGTGTGTTTTCTGTCAATATGTTGCTCAAGAGCATCTTTTGATTTAAATTTTTTACCACATTTAATACAACTTTTTAATTTACATCCAGCATGTAATGAAAAATATCTGGGAGAAAATAACTATACACGTTAGGTTAGATACTGAATTTATAAAATAATAAACAAAATGTGCTATATTCTCTATCTACCATAAGTAATAATTAGACAAATATACTTACCTATTGTGACTTGCAGGTAACAAAATTCAGTGGCTTCTAGTATTGAATAAAGGTTTGTTCCGTACCTGCCTACCTGCGTACATCCTCATTAATCGCTAACTCAATCCTTGAAATAGTTCTCTACCAGTGCACATGATTCCGAGATTTCAAGTGTATTGTGTATCTAACTATGCTCTATTCGAACACGTAGTAACTGATAATAAACCAGTTATCGTCAAGACTACAATATCCTTTACAGGAGCTAGTATTTATCAGAAGAACATTTTGACAATAATATGACCAAAAGAAAGTATCTTTAAAAATTCCAATCCTTTGCTAGTTTATCAAACATTTCTTGTAGAAAATTTAATTTTATCACGATGCACTAAATTTTGCAAAACAGAAGTGTCTCGTGTAAGCGAGAGGAACCTCCCCGGTCCGGCTGGCCGAAATTAAATTAATATTAATAACATTGCAACTTAGTAAGGGAAATACAAAAAAAAAAATATTTCGCCATACTACAGGTACCTTTATTTTGTGATTGTTGTACAAACTAAAACAATACCAACTCGTATCGCAATGGGGCGGACGTTCCATAATTTTATCATTCGGTGAAATGGAAACACAATTGATATCCATGTTATGTGCTAGTTCTGTGTAACTGGACTTTATTTTCTGTTCAGAGTCATCACTGTCTGTTTGAGGAACATTCCACAACTTCAAACAATTGTCTTGGCTAACAGAAGTGAAAAAATAATTTGTGGTTTGTGATGTATATACAGAACCTACTGATGCAGTATGACGTGAGCCCACTTCAATACATTTTACTAGTTTATTTTCATCTTGTATCCAAATTCGCACACTATTGTCTTTACCCGAGGACACAAACATATTAGGATTTGTAGGAAAAACTGCTAAAGCCAAAACAATATCTGAGTGACCTTTAATCAGTTTGCAATCCATGGTGATATATTCTTTTTGTCACTGTAAACCATTTGTTATTCAACATTTTAATATTATCTCTGATACGCGTTGATGCAAATCAAAATATGTATAGCTTGTTGTTTATTAAATACAAATATTTGTAAGTTGTGCAGTATACCCTGTTTCTCAAACTTAATCAAAGTTCGGCGTCGCAACACAATATTAGTTCATAAGTAGGTAATTTCATATACAATTTCAATTATCGCATTAGTTTGTGTGTGTGTGTGAGTGAGACATGGGTGCGGCGGATTGCTTGATTAATCGCACGGCGTTTTCATATTGACTATATTGTCGAAATTTGACTGCACAATGTTGACACCGATTTGAGAAGTGATTATATTGCTTTATGTTGATATTATCTTTTGGAATATGAGGAAATGATATTGTTGTACATACGTGTTATCCCCCTTATCCTTTCCACCCCAATGGGCCAGTAAAAGCGGTAAAGCGTCACATTTTTACGCTTAACCGGTCATTGTCCACACAGTTTTACACCTCAATATTTTTTGATACGCGCCTTAAATAGATTTATGAATAAAATCCAATAAAGTGCTATACAATTTCTTTGTTCCTAAAATTTGTTGAATAGCAAAAGATTGTGACTTTTTGTGAAATAAATGTTATTAATTAATATGTAAATAAACTTACAGTATCTTACACTATATAATAGTACAGCAAATCGGTCAGTACATCATATATACCAGATGTTCATCGCTACCATAACAATGGTAATAGGAATACAATAATAACAAAACGTTACGCTTCCTTTTCTATTAATATATTTTTTATTCATACAGTTTACGAATTATTATTTTTTCTACGTAGCACAGCTGTCGATTCCCTTCTACGTACTCTTCTAGTTGTAGAATAGCGTTAGTTGCTTATAATAATTTTCAACAATTCATGCAGAACTTACTTTCATTTCCATATATATCACATTTTTACTAATACTAGATTTATGTCAGATTCCAATAGGAATTAATGCTATTTTACCTATCTCATTGGAATATTAAATCCAAAGAATATCAGTAATTGACAATATCGACAATCGAACATCGAATAACTCGAATATTTGTTGTTAAGTTGAACAAGATTATATTTTTACCTACATTTCTCATCCAATAATGTTTTTATCAATTATAATATTTTTAGAAACACTCAAACCCATGTTTCTAATTCAATAATGTTTTCATTTCGTTTTAGCAAATCTATATTAATATTTTGAAATTAAAGATTTTGGTTGATTGTGAACACGCCAAGCTCAGTAACTACTGTTTTGAAAAAAAACAAATTTGTTAAGATTTTATTTTAAAATATTATACAATAAGACTTTCATAAAAACGAATTCAATATTATTAATTTAGGTACATGCATTTTTTTTTCCTTCAAGCTTTTTAATTTATAAGTTTCCGTGATCGTACCGAATTAAGGGTGAAGGTTACTAAAACCATTTTTCATCAAAATCAATTGTTTGAAAGATAGAGGAAATGAAAGATATCTTTTAAAATAAGAGAGCGAGAAATTAAAAAAATATGATATAAAATGTAGATTTCAATAAAAACTTTCAGCGAAAATTGGTTTGAGCGAGATATCATTATTGTTGCGCGTGCGACCCTTCTGCATTTTATGTTATTCTGCACAGTGCACTACTTTTTCGTTGAGTTGAGTAGCTACTCCTCCGTAATTGCGTGAAGAATATCGTTTTGCTAAAAACAAGTTCTAGTGGCTTTGCATATCTATCGTTGAGCTTTGCTCCGCTAGATAAGCCGGCAACCTGTTTGTGTTTTTTGCACTAATTTATTTTGCGAATGAATGTGATAAAAAATATATTATTAGTTCAGATACTAAGACTACTACAACTAATTAATATGGTAGGTAAAACAAAACTATCCACACAAACAGTAGGTACAAATGAATAAAAACATTAACACATTAATTGCAATTTACCCGACTGACAAGGAAGGGTATATGTTTTTTTTTTACGATCTGTAGTGTAACTAATGTAGGTAATAAAGAGGTAAAGTTTCTAACTTCGTTACAAACACACAAAGTTAGGCATTTTCTATATTGTAACCTAACAGTGTAGTACTGAAGAAAGAATTTCTATTTCTAAATAATTAAAGGTACAAAAAATTACCATAAAATCAAAATGTATTTATTCAAAATAGAATTTAAAAAATGGATTTTTTAACACCAAACAATTAACGTCATAAACTCAATAATAATTATTGTATTATTGGGTTATCTTTTCCGCTTGCACACGTAATTTTTTAAAACTTTAAAGTAGAAAAATGTACTGGCAGTCTATACAGCGCTATCGAAATTGTTGGCGGCGTGACCAGTATGGTGGAGCGACCAGTAACATCCTTTGTACGAGTCCAAGTTCCAAACGGACACCAGGTGAGTAACGAGCTATAGAGCTGTGTTCCGGTGAAATATACCTTACGACGTAGATATGAGATATACTAGTAATTATTCATAAATTATGAATCTGAAACCATTTAATATAATTATTATTATAATTATGGAGATATAATTAAGCAAAAACATGTTTTGTAGGTAAAAATATAAATCTTTAGCCGTTTTATCTATCTATCTATCTATATATATAGCTATCGCATTAGGCATAACCTGTAATGAAAGTTTTAAGTTGAAATTTCCGGGGGTGAAACCGCGGGGTGCAGCTAGTAGATCATACAGATGCATTACCTTCCTTCCGACTAAAACACCTCGAGGAACGCGATTGCGTCATTTTATGCCGTTCTATGCCATTTTTCGTTATTGACCTCAAATGATTAACCTTGCTTAGATCAGTTTCACATTAAAATTGACTATAATGACTAGTCTAATAACCGTACTGAAAATCCGTTCAGTAGTTTTTGTGTGAAAGAGTAACAAACACACTCACAAACTTTCACCTTTTTAATATTAGTAGGATATAATAAAACTGATTAACTTTGATTGACCCTTAAGGTATTACCTGTGCAACCTAAAGTGCAAGTGTGAATGTTATCTCGTAACAAAGTGTCTGAATTAGTGAGAAATAAACGTTTTACTAATTGAATTAGTTTATTATTATTTTATAAAAAAAAACCATACGCATTTATAAAAAAAAATATTTCACATAATATTCGATTGCTTATTGGGAATAGATACAAAATTTATTTGTGAATATATCCTCGATAGTTACTGAATAATTTTGATTCATTAATCAACGGGAGCGTCGCTACGATGTACCTAAATAGTGAGCAATGAGTAATTTTATCACTTGGTTTCGTTTTAGTACAAAGCGAAGGAATATAATTCAATGTTGTAACTATTTAAGTACCTACTTAGGTATATTTTGAAACATGAAAAAAATTATATCTTCAAAATGTGCTAGAAGTATTTCATTCTAGAACTTACTTTTAGTATAGTCAGTTACGGAGTTGATTTGAAATTATTATATTAATTAATTCATTAGAGACGAAAAAAATATTTTTAAATTTCTTAAATAGGAATATCCGAACAAATCTACAGATCTTTGTAGATTATGAGTTGTTCACGCCAGATCGTGACGTCACTCGCTCTGCCCGGTGGATACCGCGCCCCGCGCAGACCAGGGCAGAGTGATTGACGTTTAAGTTCATCGTTTTAAGTTAAATTCACATTCAACATGCTGAAATTGCACAAGCATATAGGCTGAGTGCCCTCAACGAATCATATTTAATGCTGTTATATAATTAAAGTTACAACAAATAATCATACATAATCCTTATTATATTTTTATTTAATATTCTATATGTACCGTAGTCACCGACTAATCACCTTTGAACCGACGCTACAATAAAACTATCCGAATAATCATAAAACATTCTTTTGTTTTCGAATTCTAAATTCAAAAAGATGAAAAAGACATACATATTTTTTTATACAGTCGAAGGAGGTTTGCAAACGACACTACTTAAAAGGCAGCCCTCGTAAAAGCCGGTAGTAGTTTTAAAACACGCATGAACCGCTATTGATAAAACTATGGTAGGACAAACTAAAATTATCTTGAGATCTGCAATTATTATCAGAAAAAAACACAATATAAAGCATATAAACTGAATTAAATTTACCTCGTAGGTTAAAGTAGAGACAATATAAGATTGAAATCAATAACGAGTTTTATCACTTTATATGAGAATATTGGGAAATAGAATTTTATATTCTGTGGTTTTAATATATGGTTAGTTACTGGCTGATGATATTAGTATGATTCAGATACTGGCTGAATGAATTTCAAATTCAGAGAATATTTTGAAATTCAAATACATAGAAGGCTAGTGAAAAATTTAGACAGATTGAATATGCAGGTTTCGGTATATGCTCTTCGAGCCCTATTCAGGCCACCCGAAGCTCGGCTAGATCCGCAGACCACCAATATACAGCCTGTCTTGGGACTCGGCATCCTGCTCTTGGCATGGAAGCTCTACTTATTGCTTGTAAAGCCTTGGAAAAATGACCCACTGCATCATCAACCCCTCCTTCGTCAAAATGTGGGAAACTCCAACGGCTGATTATGGCTGCTTCCTCAGCTAGTTCCCGATTGAGCTTGCTAAAGGCCCAACGCGGGAAGTGACTTCGTCCTCGGAGCGACGGTATCGGTTGCGATGGAGATGAAGACACTCTAAACCTAATATACTGGTGGTCTGAGAGTGTCTCAACCTCCTTTTCAACCTTCCACTTTACCAGAATCTCCATACCGGATATTTGACGGACGATAGTAGCCATAATATTGTATATAGCTAGAGCTAGCTAGAGCTAACTAGAGCGTAAGCAATGTTCGAAGGCAGTCCGACTTTTCTAGACCCACATTTTCACGGATAATAATCGGTTTCGGATCGGACGTAGTGCGTAATCGTCCTGAGGGCGCATTAGATATTCTATACAATGTATCGTGTTGTGGAACAGATCGTGGGCTGGTTCTAGTAACGTGATGACATGGGTCTAGATTACGCTAATCTAGAGCGGAGGTCCTAAAACTTATTTGGTCTAACGCCCACTTTGTAAATCGTTTATTCAGTAGCGCCCTCCATTTTTACAACCTTATAAACCTATATCGAACTCCCAACCGAATAAAGCAGTAAAAGCTACTACAACTTTTTTCGTGTTTTTGCATTTTTGTAATCAAGAAGATCAAATACATCTTCTAAATTTTTTCATGTCATGTCCAACGGCCACTTTGTATATCATTTATTTAGTAGCGCCCTCCATTTTTGGAAAAACAACTCAACACGCCGTATGATTCTGCACCATGACAATGCAAGTTCGCACACTGCTCGCCAAACAAAGTTGTTTTTGAGCACTCAAAACATTGAAATTTTAGATCACCCACCTTACAGCCCTGACTTGAGCCCTAACGATTTTTTTACGTTCCCCAAAATTAAGCAAAGCCTTCGTGGTCAACGTTTCGGTACTAGACAACAGAAATATATTTAAATATGTTTTATACATTTAAGACATTTTATATATTTAAGATTTTCATTATAGAAATACTCAATATAATACATAGATAAACATAGATGACCTAGGCGGGATTCGAACACGCGACCGCAGGCGCAACATGCTCCGCTTATTCGAGCTCTGTACCAGAATATTCTTATTGGAGTAATTACTGTTATCTTTTAGTTATTATTATTATAATACAGGGAATATATTGTAAAAAAATCACAGAATTAAGATTCAGTTCTTTTATTAAAACGACTTAACAAACAATTTTTAAACTTCTTCTATCCTAACAATAATGTCCTCTAAACCTTCTGCCGGAGGTAAATACGAGCAAGACCATTAAGGTCGAGATTCGCACTCGGGACAAACAAATAGCTCAGCTTCTTGTTTGTAAAAAAATGTTTTATAGAATATATAAACTAAATCTGGGATAACAAAAAAATACTTTTAATTTTGAAAATCCACCCATAAAATTTTTCGCGTGCGATGAAGTTGGGTTTATAGCGCACAGCAGTGGAGTTCGTTCGTTCGTTCGTTCGTTCGCACATCTCTTATAAGAAGGTATTCCAATCATACTGGCCCTCTGCCTCATACCTATGCTATAATAACTGCTTGACTGGACTAAAATTGATAAGACTTATGTAAAGCCTCTTCAGTAGTTTTAGCAGGCTTTTGCTCCAAATTTAATACCTCCATTGCCATTTTTAAATCTTTTAGTGAAATATTTTGAGAAACATCACCAGAATTAGGTAATGACACTAAGCCATCAGAAGATCCGAAAATTTATTTCGACTTTTCGAAACGTAATATTTTTTACATGTAAAAAAAATAATAGACTAGCTGCATTCTGCGCCTTTGCCCTGTGTGTAATTTAGGTTTCCGATTTTTTTTCTTATCTAAACTACATTTTCAATTAAAGCTTACTCTCTACTCCTACTCCTCTACTCCTTTTCCTTTACCTCCGTATTTTAAATATTCAGCCAGGATTTGATCTTCACCCGGCGATTTTCCATTTTTCATTTTGGCAATGGCTCTCTTTATTTCATACAGGCTTATATCCGGAAGATCTTCAGTGGTATGTCTTGAAAGTTTCGCCTTTTGGTCTTTCTGATCTGTTTTAGGTTCTGGAACAGTCATGATTTTTATTTGTCTTTAGTTTAGATAATATCTACTACAACTTTATGGTTGTTTTAATGTTTAGTTCTAAATTATTATCAAGGAATATTGTATTACCTAATTAATGAGACGAATACACGCTGTCGCAGTTAGGATATCCCCGGTATTTATTTTTTTTAATTTCTTATTGAGTATTCCGTATTTCGAAGAGCGGAGAGGGGCGGTTGGTAACACTGAGTCGCGGTGGCGCCAATTGAGGAGAGGAGAGTGGGGATAGTTACTTTAAAAAGCGTTGTATCCTAATTTTTCCATTATTCTGTTATATCAAGTTGTCAAGTAATAAAGTGCTGCGTGATTCTCTTTACTTGTTTAAATTTATATTAACATAGTGTACCTATTATATTTGACGGCGCCGTATGGCTATCGTCACACGAAGGGCTGAGAAAGGAATTCGGGTAATATG
>LUGF01055173.1:15470-29832 GCA_001625245.1 Calycopis cecrops | reverse complement strand
GCCACAATGATGATGCTGAATATAAACCATAATCTGTAGGTGAATATTTGAAGGTGAGCTGCGCCCTGCGGCCCAGGCCAGGCCCTACCTGTGAGATGTACCTATAGCGCTTAACTGCCCAAGGTATAGTAAATCCCGCGAAGGTTCGAACCCTAAATAAAGGCTCGGTTTGTCTTCTCGATGTTACCGGTGAACCACAGGGCTTTAGATTCAGTATTTTTTTTATGTTATAGGGGAGCAATGACCACCGACGCCCATAGACGCCCGCATAGAGGCTATACAGTTGTGCTGCCCTCCTTTCGCATCCCATCTTCATGGCCCACCGGGCATTTACACACCGCACGAAACGCGACGGCACAGCTGTCACTTCACGCCGGTCTCGCGTAAGCGAGAGGTACCTCCCCGGTCGTGCCGGCCCAATTCGGCTGCATGCAAGCATGCAGTGTGGCACTACCTCTTACTAAACGACAACTTAGTAGGACAAAAATAAGTATTAGTATTTTTTATGGCATAGGAGGATAAACAAAGTCGGAGTCTTTACAAGACTACGCCCATAGACTTTTGCACAGGTTTAACACATGCGTTGCAATCCTGCCTACTGCGCGGGCCACAGGCAACTCACACACGCACGAAACGCGACAGCACAGCTTTCACTTTACGCCTGTCGTGTAGCGAGAGATAGTTCCTTGGTCCTGTCGGCCCAACTCGGCTGCAGCGTGGCACTACCTCTTACTAATCGCATCTCTCGTTTCCTGACAGTAAGACAGACAGACAGTTCAGCATGAATATAAATATAATCAGTAAAAAAAGTGGAAAGAGTTTTTAGAAGTATCGAGCCCACGAACGTATATCTCAAATACATTCTTATCCTACCCAAGTACCTCCTCGTTCGAGCACCCTTATTCCGTCCTTGTTTAAACAAGAAAATACAGAGACGAGCACAACGTCTTATGCCCTTGTTCGGACCTTAATCTTTCGATCATAAGCTTTTTTTTTTTTATGGTATAAGGGGGCAAACGAGCAGTCGGACCTGTTTTCATGACTACCGACGCCCACAGACATCCGCATAGAGACCACAGATGCGCTGCCCTCCCCTCCCCCCCACCTCCATGGGCCTCCGGCTACTTACACACCGCACGAAACGCGACAGCACAGCTGTCACTTTACGCCGGTCTTACGTAAGCGAGAGGTACCTCCCCGGTCGTGCCGGGCCAATTCGGCTGCATGCAAGCATGCAGTGTGGCACTACCTCTTACTTAAAAAGCTATATCTATATCTATAGGTATATCGTAAATAATTTATTAAATGATCTTAGGTATTCCCCTTTAATTCATTGATTTTATTTTTGGTTTTGCGGGGCCTTTACACACTCCATACGTGGGAGGGATTCGATGTGTGAGTGGAAGTAGACCGAATACCCATTAAAACCCCGCGGGTGCTCTGGGCCGCAAATACTGAGGTCTCCTGCATCTATCACCAACAGGGGACCTCAGTAATATAGCCAGGCTCACATATAGAATCGAACTCCTATACCTCCGTTGTATTCTATCACGCTAAAACTACTGAACGCCAAACATTATCTGAATCTATCAGACAAATTTTATCACAGATCAATACAATATGAAATTATCATTAAATTTCTTTCATAAACTGAAAAAAATTAAATTGAATCAATATTTAAAGAAAATTAAATATATGTTCGAATCAATAGATCAGCGCTGCTCTATGAAATGACACACAAGCACGCGAGGACGCCCAGGGCGCTTACATAAAGAAGCAGGTTAACGGCGCCGACAAAACCAGCGCGACTCGGCGCTGCCGGTAATTTTGCAATGATATCTTATGGGCTCACTAAAGAAACAGGTTTTTACCTGTACGTACTGACTCCCGGCGCCGACTCGTACGGGTTCAAACATTTGCCGGTATGTAGGGTGTCCATTTCACGCGCGCCGCGACGGCACTAACTCTGCCTACACCGTGACTGGCGCGAACATGTTGTATTTAAATCAATAGACAGTAGGAATTGTATAAAAAGCCAAGCGCGAGTCGTACTCGCGCACAATGGGTTCCGTACCATTATCTACGAAAACGGGAGCTTATCTTTTGTATGGGAGCAAAAAAATCACGTTTTTTGTATGGGGGTCCCTTAAATATTCATATTATTTTTTTTTTTTTAGTATTTGTTGTTATAGCGGCAACAGAAATACACCACCTGTGAAAACTGTCTAACTATCATAGTTCATGAGATACAGCCTGGTGACAGACGGACGGACATCGGAGCCTTAGTAATAGGGTCCCGTTTTTACCCTTTGGGTACGGAACCCTAAAAACTAATTACCCGGGGACAGATGTAACGCAACATAACAAAACCAAGTTAATGAATTATAAATAACGAATACAGTTAACGACATCGCACCACGTACATGATTCTATAATGCATGACATAAATGTATTGGTTTGTATTTGTACCAGAATAAATCCACGACATGCGTTAATGATCATGTACATAATATATGTTCATGATGGATATAACGTTGAACATGACAAAAACATTTTTCAGTTTTCCGAGTTTTCCAGAGCGCTCGCGTGTCAGAGGGAAATTTATCATCGTAGGCTGTTTGTTTACGCCATTAAGTTTCAATTTTAAAATTACGTAAAGCATTTGATATGTATAATATATAATACCTAGACTTTGTTCAGAGCAGTTATGAAACGTTTATTTTTCGCTTAATCAATTGGTTGTGTGAGACGGATATTTGATTTTAAATGATTGATGATTGATGACAAGTAAACAAACAAATTGGTATCTTAATAAGGAAAAAGCAAGCAACAAAATAGCACCCAATAATTTATTATCTGATTAACTATACAGACAGTTGATTTCGTTTGATTAAATATAGACGATGTCCGCAACTCCATTTACGTGAATCCGTTTTTTTATCGCAGTCGTAGTCTATAGCTCGCTAAATGGACTGAATAATACTGAAAGAACTTTTCAAATCGGATCAGTAGTTCCAGAGATTAGCGCGTTCAAACAAACAAAACAACAAACTTAATCTAAATTATTATGATTAAATAATAATTATGCACGTGAACAGCAGTTTGTAAAACATTGCATGTAATGCACAAAGACATCCGCACTAACAGAAATTGTAGATTCGATGCAAATGCAACAAAAAACCGCACGAAACTTGACATGCCGTCATTGTGCGCCAGTATGTGTAGACTTCACTCACTCTCTTCCTCGATACCAGCGTAAAGTGACAGCTGTGTTGTCGCGTCTCGTGTATTGTGTAGGTAAGTGGTCCACGGAGAGGGGAGAAGGAAACAAGGAAAAGCATCTGTATAGTTTCTACATGTCTATGGGAGTCGGTAGTCATACAAATGGCTCCGACTACTCGTATGCCCCGTATAATACAAAAAAAAGAAAGAAAGAAACACTTCTCTCACTATTTCCTTCAAAGCTTTGTAGTAGTTTTCCATCTAATACCTAGATAGTCCACTGGAGATACGGCATAACACTTCTGCAATTATATAAGACTGTTCACACAAGACACCGAGTCGTCTGCTATCTAATAGTCTGCTAAACCAGTATAAGATGCTTTACGGTCGCCGCACACTTATCAACTCGGAAAGGAATCGTAACCGTGTCACCTCGAGCCGGTCACTATTCTTCAAACTGCAACGCACACTAATGGGAAACGTAATCGTATAGTCTTCGCTTTTCTAGGCGAGGCGTTAACGATCACTTTCCGGGATGATGAGTGTGCGGCGATCATTATTCTACACAACAACAACTTTCACCTTTAGAGATGAGGATATAATTCCAAATTAGTAAACATTAAGAACAACACAGCTACGTCCCGCCTTCCAAGGCAGTAACAAAAGGCTGCCTTTACAACTGGGCCCTTAATTTGGCGCATTTACAAACCCTAAATAAATAATTAGTTAATTATCCATGATAAACCTTTTCGCCTTACTCTGTTATTCCAAATTTGGGAATTTAGGCGGATATTTCTTTTGAAATCAGGATAGAATTCTCCAGGTTGCGAAAGCGTAGGCAATTAGTAAGAGGTCATGCTGCTTCGAATGGAGGCAGCACCTTTCGCCCACACGATACTGTAGAAAGAAGAAAAAAGGGCAACTAATATGCTTAATAGGCTACTCTAAAGTTGTCTGTCTCTCTATGCCAGCAAGACATACAACAGGTCACGCCGCCCCAGTAAGGTTCCAATGCAGCAATAGCGCATTGATTCATGTGAACCTTGTCCTCGACGCCTCGTACCCAGCTGTGGGCGTGGGCAACATAAATCTAGCGCACAATAACACGAGCGACAAGTCGTCACGGGCCATTTAAATCTGCCTTTGTGCGCCACTGGCTGACAGGAAGCAACGCATCAACAGGTAAGTGCGGGCGGGCTGAGAGTTGAGACACGCGGAGCGGGCAGCGATTAGTCTGCGTTTTATGGTGATTACTTCTTAAGAAAAAGGCATTTCAAGCTGTTATATATTTAGTAAATTGTATTAAAATATTTCTTTTATATTTAGGAGAAACACGACAATCATATTAAACAATGAAACAACAAGCTTAAATTTTACTGGTAGAGACAATAAATAAATTAAAGATAAACTGTATCATTCTTCACGATCAGCGCTATACAGCGCGTACGTTGCTTGCATCTCTTGGGCACCTTTTACTTCTGAATCATATTCGTTTTGATGAAGTAAACTCCGGTTATGCGTTAGAACAGACACACATTTTCTATTGTAGATTGGGAAAATTAGCATTCGTACTATCGACTCATAGACTCGCATTATTGTTATGCAGCTGTGTTGCCCTCCTTCCTCTGCATGGAAGACGAAAACCACTCATCATGTGACCTCCCTGGTTGTGCCATGCCCAATTCGAATTATTTTTCGAATTACATGATACTTGTTTTGGTTACCTTTCGTTGCATCGCTCACATTTTAATGCAACACCAGAGTTCCTGTATTTCGAGCTGTTAGTGAATTTCTTGTGGACCATTAAAGTGGCGGAACGACGCACGTCGCACACGTGCGTCGTACAACTACAACTACGCAAATATGTGTTGCCAAAAGTCTGCAGCTTGTTAAAAAAAAAACACCAAATAGAAATCGCTGTCAGCTCCGCCACTCTACATCGCGGCACCAACAAACCCGCGTGGGCTCCTCCATAGATATGGGCAGTATAATTAGCCGGGTAACTGTCGCTTTATCGAGGACCCTCTCGACTTAATCACCGATCCACACAAGCACCTCGTGATTAATTATGTATTAATAATGTGTGGCCTTTATCTAATAGATACGTTGTTAAACCTTGTATATAACTTTGTACACACCATGGCTGCATTACATAGAAATCGGGTATATACAAAATGTTCAGTTACGTGAAGCACCGACGTGAAGTTATAGGTACATGTATAAGTACGGTACGTACAAATTCATCATACTGCGGGCCTTAAATATAGTTTCCTAAGGAGTAAGCTCTAAAAACACGATGATGATGATGATGATGACATGTTTGCGTCCGAAAGCGCTAAACAACAGATGAGACGTCCGCTGATTGGCTCAATTATCAATCATCATCATTACACTTTCACTCCGAAATTATAATAGCGCGGTACAATACGGTCGCGGTGTGTGGTGCACGTGATGAGCGGTAGCGTTTTGTTGTATTCGTCTAATGATAGCTCTGTTACTGTCACCCAATGAACAAGGCAGCGAATACATACAAGAAACTTTATGAAAGAATGGACAGATATTAATAGACAGTTACATTGGCATACATTGCTGGCAAGCAATAATTGCCACTGATGACGTAGCTAAGGTCTCTGAATGCAAGTGGACGATCTCCGACTATTGATAATGATGACAAAGTAATATTTTTACAGCACATTACGAATTGACCAAAACAATGATGCAGCGTATCTTATAAATGATAGTCTACAAGCTTGTGGGCTGATCACATACATTTGGAATTAGGCTAAGGTCCCAGAGGTGTTGTGTATCAGGTCTACATTCGCAACTGTCTGAAATCCACATGTTTTTTTTTTACGGTATAGGGGGGCAAACGAGCAGTTGTAGCCATTTTCATGACTACCGACGCCTATTATTACACATCTACATAGAGACTATACAGATGCGCTGCCCCCCTTTCTCCTCCCACCTTCATGGGCCACCGGCTACTTACACACCGCACGAAACGCAATAGCACAGCTGTCACTTCACGCCGGTCTCGTGTAAGCGAGAGGTACCTCCCCGGTCGTGCCGGCCCAATTAGGCTGCATGCAAGCATGCAGTGTGGCACTATCTCTTACTAAGAGTATGTATGTATGTATGTATGGATAGTTTCTTGTCTTTTTTATAGTCGAGTCAAAAGGGCAGCCGAGTCAGTCGGTAGTAAGTGGTCACTTACGCCCACAGACATCCGCGGTACAAGAGGCTTTACAAAGATGTAGAAAGATGTTTAATTATATACATTGAAATGTCATCAAGAAAGGAGATGGCAGGAAATAGTACGACGACCTAAATTAGCACCTGACATATTGACCACGATCGTTGCCAAATACCACGACTGTGTGAGATGCTCTCCTCTCGTGACTTGTACCGTTCGCTGATTGCGTCACATCATCTCGGGCTTGTGAATTTGACATTAAGCGCAGAACGCAAAGGTTGCAGCGGTCGTTTCAGTCAAGGCTTATTAGAACTTTGTCTGGCAACTGCTATAGCAGAAATTATTGTTTAGTCGGTCCGTGCAACGAAACTGTTACAAAACTTGGGTAAATATTAGCTTAGACCGGTTTCCCAAGTAGGTGGGTAGCAGTATATAAAGGCTGACTAAATACTAAGTAGGTATTTAATTTTGCTAATAAACAGAACATTTCTCACATCAATTATAGTAGTGTTAGTAATTCGAATAGAACAGTTTGATGGTAAGGTTTTGAGTATTTAGCCAAATGGAGACGCCGCGAACGCAAACGCCTTAAAGGCCACAGCACACATGAGAGACTTTTAGACGTCGCGGTCGTGACCGGTAATTTTAGAAGCTGAACGTGGCGACTAGACGCGGAGAGCGCACACTTCAAGACGCGGCGATTTAGTCGCAAATGTATGTCAACTAATGTCAATTAACGTCGAAATGCGGCCGCGAGATCGCTAGGCAGTCGCACGACTCCACTGCGACCGATCGCAGAGTCGTTAAATCGTGCGACAGCATCGATACTGTCGCAAAGTCGCCGGTCGCCGCGTCTTAGTCTCGTGTATGCTGTCGCCCTAAGGGTCAATTCACACCAAAAGCGCGGCGAAGGGCAGCGAAGCGGAGCGCAGTTTATGTGTCATATGAATTTCAACTTTATAAAAATTACTATAATACTTATTATCGCATGAGAAACTCGAACGAGACACGCGGATTCCCGCGACTGCTCGAGCATTAGCTGGAATCCGCGCGAAAGTGGCGAGAATTCGATAATAAGTTTTTTTTTAAATTAATGATATGAATTGTAAATTAATGAAAATAAAGTTTAAATTTATATGACACTGAAAGTGCGCTCCGCTACGCTGCCCTTCGACGCGCTTTTGGTGTGAATTGAGCCTAACACAAAGGTTAAAACATTCACTGGCAACACAAATCACACGAAACCAAAATAATAACACAAAAATAAGTTTGTTATTTTTTTCCTGTGATATAACACAAATAAGGATATAGTAGAAACGTATTTTCCTTTTTCTTCAACGTATTGTCTCAGTTCTTGCCAAATAAACTTCACCAACAAACGACAAAGAGATCCTTTAAGTTCCGTTCACAGTTATTTGACCACAGTCAAGGAAAATACCTTGATATTTAAGTTAACTTTAGTAAGAGGTAGTGCCAGGCCGCAGAGCAGTCGAACTCGGCCTGCACGACCGCGGTCTCTGAGTGACAGTTGTGCTGACGCGTTTTGTGCGGTTTGTCAGTAGCCGGTGGCCCGTGGAGGCGGAAGGGGGATAGAGGGTAACGCATCTGTATAACCTCTGTGCGAAGTATATGGGCGATGATAATCATGGGGCTTCAACTGCTCATTTGCCCCGCTATGCTATCGTGTATAGTGTGCTAGTGTACGTATTTATATCACTCTGTCATAGGATATCTCCGTAACTTACCTATCATTTTTCCATATCAATAAACATAAAAACAAATCTAAAAGGATATCAATTGAATGTTATCGAAAAGGATATTTCTTTTTTTCATTCCAACGCCATTTTTTCAATAAAGAACAAAACTTTAATGTGCTTTGAATTTATTTCAAACAAAATGCTTTTATAATTTCAAAGCTTTTGTTTCTAACTTTGTTTTATCAAAAATGTATAAGGTGCGTAGTAGAAAATATTGTTTCGGATGTGTGTGAATATGTAAAATGAATATGGTAGAATTAGAAAGGACCAACTTAAAAGGAGCAAGGACCAATTAGATCTCTTTTTCTATAAAGTATAAAGGACCAATCTAAAATGAGCTAGTACCAATTAGGTCTTTTTCCTATATAGTATAAGAGGGCAAACGACCAGTCGGAGATAATTTCGGGAATACCGACGCCCATAGATATCCGCAGATGCGTTGGCCTTTACTTCGCCCACATAATGCCGGCGTGAAGTGACGGCTATGCCATCGAGTTTCGTGCTGATTGTGACAGTTCTTAGGTACAGCAACCTAATTGCTCAAATAACTCAACAAGTTAATACGGGGTCGTCCTGCGTCCACAAACAGCGCAACATGTTTTTAACGATTTTTTGATCGAAAGTTTTTATCCATGTCTATACACGTACATACAGTACACGTGATGTATGCAAAAATTAAACATACCAACAGATGAGTTTCGTGAAAATTTTCTCATGTATTTCATATACATTTTCGGAATTTACCTGAAAATAAAAAAGAAACATTTTAATGAAAGTTTAACAAAATTGAGGTTCTAAGTGAAAACTAATAAAAGTTTAAGATGTGAAATAATGTGAAACAGCGATGGAGTCATCCGGCGTCATGTTACAATGATCTCCTAGCCAAATGTCGGTTACGGCTAGGGTTGTCACCTTTTTATTGCAAATAAAGTAAATTTATTTGCAATAAAAAATATATTTAGTAAGAGGTAGTGCCACGCTGCATGCTTGCATGCAGCCGAATTGGGCCGGCGCGACCGGGGAGGTACCTCTCGCTTACACGAGACCGGCGTGAAGTGACAGCTGTGCTGTCGCGTTTCGTGCGGTGTGTAAGTAGCCGGTGGTCCTCGGAGGTGGGAGGAGAAAGGGGGGCAGCGCATCTGTAGTCTATGCAGATGTCTATGGGCGTCGGTAGTCATGAAAATGGCTACAACTGCTCGTTTGCCCTCCTATACCATAAAAAAAAAAAAAAAAAATGGTAAGAAAATAAAGTATATGATTTTCAAATAAAGTATAATTTGTTTTATCCTTACAAACAACATGATTTTAATTAGGAAAAAAATATTGTAGGTTTGTACTACTTACTACTACCCTACTTTATTTCACTTTTCGTAAGTACCTATTATCACGCTGATTAGTGCTACAGCCTATTTAATTTTAATGTGTAAAACATAGATTTTCGGTGGCATGCTCACGATCTACACTTTTAGAATCCCATAAATTTTGATGTTGCAATATAAAGTATTTCTGCGTACTTTATTGTTCTCATAAAGTATATAGTACAAATGTTTAAAATAACGTACAATACTTTATTATAAAGTACGGGTGGCAACCCCAGTTACGGCAGCCATCTCTGTGGAGACTGTAGTTCAGAGAGTCTGGAGCGTCAGCTGTATCAATAATAAATAGTAGAATACTTAATAACTTTCTTAATGTTGTTACCAACCTTTAGCGATTAAAGAGATAACTCACGCAAAGTACAGAAGTTATTTAATTAAAGAGTAATAAGGATAATATTGTGTAAATACAATAAACATTTTCGTCAACAACATCTCTCTCTCATCTCGCTCGACGTTTCGGCCGGGTTACACCAGCCGTGGTCACGAGCCCACGGCGTGTTATAACCCGTAATGTAGCTGCAATATGTGTAACAATAGTATTAATGGAGAATGGGCTATTTTCCAAGTTTTCAAAAACCACTCCAGAATGTTTATCAGTGATCAATGAACTTATACATTTTTTTATTTTTTATTCTGACAAGTATTTACTTTCAAATTTTAAATTCAAAATTCAAAATTTTAAGGACCCGCGAAAACGCCTCTTCAAGCAAAATGGCGTCCTGTGACGTAGATATTCTGTATCCTAAATGTCAAGTAGTGAATGACTTATGTATGTGACATATTTCATATGTAACATTTGTTTATTTTGTATTCTCTTTGTAATAACAAACATTTGTACTAAGTATCAACATTTAACAGTGACCATAGTATTAAAATTATGACCTACAACTCTTTGACAAATGACAATTGACAACTGAGTTACTACGCATATTATAATACCATAGAGCTCACGCAATACTGACGTCATAATCAATTTCAAGTCGTTTCGTATCACGTGACTCATGAATAAAAATACGTATTTTTTAAAATTGATTTTAAAATAAAATATTGATTATTTACTAATTATTTCACTACATAATGACTTCATAAATCATATTAATTAAAGATTACATTCAATAAGCTTATATTTTTAATACAGGAAAATAGCCCATTATCCAGCAAATTAATATATTGTTGCATGTCCTTTGAGACTACCATCAATTAGGTACCTTAAATTGTAAACAATACGAGTAATAAATTATGGTTAATTACAACACTGTATAGTAAGAGGTAATGCCACGCTGTATGCTTGCATGCAGCCGAATTGGGCCGGCACGACCGGGGAGGTACCTCTCGCTTACACGAGACCGGCGTGAAGTGACAGCTGTGCTGTCGCGTTTCGTGCGGTGTGTAAGTAGCCGGTGGCCCATGGAGGTGGGAGGAGAAAGGGGGGCAGCGCATCTGTATAGTCTCTATGCAGATGTCTATGGGCGTCGGTAGTCATGAAAATGGCTTCAACTGCTCGTTTGCCCCCCTATACCATAAAAAAAAATTTCGATTAAGTATTAGTAATTAGTAATTACTACTCGCACATGACCTTTTCTTTTGGCCCTCTCTCACTCCTCTCTCGTTACAAGTATATCATCTATGGGCACTCCGATTTCCGTGTCTGCTACCTAATACATGTCAAAGTGTTCTCGTGAGTTTTATTTATGATACCTAACACCCAAGTAAATTAAATAACATAATATTTCATCATAATTGATAATCGGAAATGTGGAGCTGGCCCCAGCGGTCTTTCTGGCAAGGATAATAATAGTTCTTTAGCTATTATAAACATTTTTAAATCATGATGCCTTTATACCATCTGTGGAGTGGAAGGTCGGCCCTTTCGACCCCGAATTTAGTCTCGTCCGACGAGCACACAATCTGATGAAGCTGTTATCTGTATTAAGCTTCTCTTCATTTCCACAGCCAAGCCAGTTCAGGTCCAAAAAAAAAGATAACGATAATAAATTGATCGGATGAGAAGAAATCCAAATGTAGATTTTATTCAGGTTTACTAGTACGTGTGGGTTTTATCTGAAAATACAAAAGAGATAAGAACAATCCTTGGCTTCCCTGGACCTCATTTTTATTGCATTGTCTTTTTCTTTTAATGACAACAGATTGACCGCAATCTCTAATGGAAAGTGAACATGTACGCACGAGTACAACCTGTTCAGTCTAGAGTTCTTTTTTATGGTATAGGAGGGCAAACGAGCGATCGGAACCATTTTCACCCATAGACATCCGCATAGAGGCTATACAGATGCGCTGCCCTTCTGTCTCCTCCCACCTCCATGGGCCACCGGCTACTTACACGTCGCATGAAACGCGACCGTACAGCTGTCACTTTCTGCCGGTCTCGTATAAGCGAGGGGTACCCCGGTCGTGCCGGCCCGATTCGCTGCATGCAAGCAGTGTGGCACTACCTTTTACTAAGTCGAGTTGCACAGAACCTGGCTGGGACGAGGGAGGAACAGAATCTCCGCCAGCACGCTGCTGTACTATAGAAAGAACATAATATACTCTTCGAAACGACAAATATAAAAACGAAATCCACAGCGAAAATGCACTTTATTTAAAAAAAAATACAAAAGCCTTTAAAGTGCCCTGGACGGTAACAGACGAAATAGGTTTTTTAAAACACAATCCCTCCCTAATGGAACAGAGAGCCTCCATCACGGCCGAACTGCCTTTTATTATATTAGCCATCCATTCCCCCGCGCCCCTCTCTGCCTATGATGTACAGTTTCCGACATAAGCAATGTTTATAAGTAGCTGCGCCCTGCGACTTCACTCGCGTCCGTATTTTTTTTAATAATAATTATAGGTAACTATCGACTTTGATAAAAAAAAATAATTATTAAATTAGGTTCTGTTATTGATATACATTTCAAAATTTTCGTTACGAAAACGACCTCAATTTCACTCTGTATTGTGCACAGACCTACATATAGAACAAGACTATATATTATAGTACGGTCGGCAATCCTATTTGAAGGACGTTAAAAGCAATTGCAATTAAAAATGTTATGTATACATTTTGGTAAGAGGTAGTGCCACGTTTGCATAGGGCCGGCACGATCGGGGAGGTACCTCTCGCTTACACGAGCCCGGCGTAAAGTGACAGCTATGCTGCCGCGTTTCGTGCGGTGTGTAAGTAGCCGGTGGCCGGAGAGAGAGGAGGGGAAGGAGCGCAATGCATGTGCATAACCTTTATGCGGATGTCTATGGCGTCGGTAGTCATGAAAGTGGCGCCAACTGCTCGTTTGCCCGTTAAAAAAAAAGTTTTGGCAATAAAACATGTTACAAAACATCGCTATTTAATTATAAGGAAAGAAATCTAATTAAGGCTTAGATTTAATTAAGCCTCTAGAGAGGAGCTGTAAGACTGTAATTTTTGCTACGTTGTTAATGAACTATTTACGAACAAAATTCAAGAATTCTTTTAAAATTTGTGCCTCAAGCTTACCGCTTAGACTTCCTTATAAAATTTACTCTAAGATTTTATATCAGCTTGAGAATTTCAGGAAATCCATACTAATATTAATAATATAAATGTTTGTGTTTGTTTGTTTGTTTGTCCCTCTTCCACATCAAATCGGATCAACGGATCGATGTGATATTTAATATGGGGATAGTTGAAGGACTGAAGAGTGCCATCGGGCCCTCCCTTTTATCGCGAAAAAATTGAATATTCTATTGAATAACATACATATCTTAAGCTTTGTTTGAAATATATATGTGGATTCACCCGCGTAAATTTCGATCACGTAGAAAATAGAAAATCATCCCATGGCATCCCATAGGAACATTTTTTCGGGATAAAAACTGTCATATGTGTTAATCCAAGTTACTCTCTATGTGTGTGCCAAATTTCATGAAAATCGATTCAGCAGGTTTTGCGTGAAGGAGTAACAAACAAAAAAACAGACAAACTTTCACATCTTTTTTTTTTTTTTTTTTATTTTTTTTTAGGTAGAATATACGCTAAGGACTGAAGGTCAGTGCAGCTTCATCTATATGAGAGGTGAACTCACCTGGAGCGTCGAACCTCTGTAGACTTTCACATCTATAATATTAATAAGATAAGATATGATACGTAGCTCTACTTGCATATTCTACGTGCCTATAGCATGTTTGCTGATGCGAAATCTTACTATTTTCTATGCCGAACCCCGCTAACGAAGTTTCAACCGACACAAATTAGATGGACCAAACACATAATATAAACGTATTTAGGAAATCACAAATAACAGTGAAAGATTTATTATTTTTCCGACTTAATAAAAAATACTGAATTTTTTGGTGAAGATTTGTGCGTTTATTTTTTACCAGACAAACAAGGTTACCAACTCTATTGCGACAGTGACAGGGCAAAGAATAATCTGACCTGAAAGTCACATGGAGATAAGCCGTTACTTTGTCTACTTTATTGTGTCCAAGGTTATTCCCTCACCATGCAACAATGCTATGTTATTATGGCAACAGGCATGTGTTAATGCATGCTATAAGGCATTATTGTATAATAAATCTTGTGTCACGACGTTTGTCCTGGTCTACACTACACTACTGGACCGATTAGAATGAAATTTCGCAAAGATGTAACTTTGTCCGACTTAAATATACGCTATAATTATGTTCATTTCTATATCGCTATAATTATGAAAATTTATCACGATACAAAATAGTTTCAATATTTTTATCGCAGAAGTCGCGTTCTCAGGGTAGGTAATATAGGGAGCGTTCAGGTATTACGTAACGCAATTTGGGGAGGAGGGGGGCTC
>LUGF01055168.1:138923-149577 GCA_001625245.1 Calycopis cecrops | reverse complement strand
ACCCGGGAGCCACCCAGCTTCCTGCGCAAGCGTAAAGGCACTCCCCTGCGTCACCAAAAACAAAAAAAGGCTCCTCAGCTGTAGTGTCAAACTGGCGCGTCCAGCACACGTGGGGACGTTATAATTAGGTACCATGGTCTCCTCCCGCTGTAATCACAAATTTGCTTTACTTTGACGTCTTTTTTTTTCTTTTTTTTTATTTGTATCTGTGCCAACTGTTGCTGTTTATTATGCAACATTCTTCCATTCAATTTTTTTTCATTCTTTTCTTATATTCATGTATACATATATGTATATCTTTTTATATACATAAGATACCTCAATATACTAACGTTTTGTTTGTATGCTTTTGTTTTCTTTATTTACTTCTCTTACTATGTATTTCGCGAACTTTATAAATTTATCACTTCTAGTGTCATCTTCCATAATTTCATTTAGATTATCTTCTTTCATTTCCATTTCTAATTCTATTTCTAGGTCTATATTTACTTTGACGTTATAATCACGTGATTTTTTTTAATACTGCTGTAGGTTGCTAAAGGGTAGAAGCCGTGGACCGCGGCTTTCTATACTATTACTAACCGGACGCCGTAAGTTAAGACCTGGCAAAAAAGTGAGGAATGCTCTCTAGTCGCGCGCTTCCCCCGATGTCGCCCTAATAAAGCGACATTGGGGGTGGTGCGCGGGTAGAGAGCGGGGAATGGAATTTTTGCCAGGTCCCAACTTACCGCATCCATTATACATATGATATTGATTTTAACCATCGTCCAGAGTCGCAATTTAACAAAAATAAGTTATGTCATTTCTGACAGATTTTTTTTTGTTTGGTTTCTTGGCGTCCGTATGCGTGCATTGTAAAGTCTTATAAATTCTCAAAAGAAGTACAATTTTATATAATAACTAGCTGCGCCCCGCGGTTTCACCCGCGTAACTTTCGATCCCGTGGGAATATCGGGATGAAAAATAGATGTTGGCCGATTCTCAGACCTACTCAATATGCTCACAAAATTTCATGAGAATCGGTCAAGCCGTTTCGGAGGAGTATGGCAACGAAAACTGTGACACGAGAATTTTATATATTAGATAATAATGCTTTCCACGCTGATTTCGGCGATGGCGATGATTTAAGGAACGGAGGCGCGATCTGGATGCGAAGAGGGAGCATCTAAACAGTAAACCACCTTTCAGCATAGTATATTATGTTAACGGTGTCCTCATATGCAACAACTGCACGGACAAACCAAAATTGGCTATATTAGCCATGTGAGGTCGCACTTGAACAAGGAGTCGTATGGTAGAAGAAAAAAAATAAAAAAAAATTAATCACCTCACTAGTCACTAGAAATCTGTTACTTACAATTTGAGCTTCTTTGAACAAGCCAAGATGGCCGCTCTTCTTGTAAGGCCGTGTTCAATTTCCCGATACCCGCGTTGGATGTTTTAATTAATTTATTTTCAAGTTTACCAGGAAAACAAAATTAAATGGATTTAAATCTTGAAAGGAGCAACACTGAAATTTTAGTAACTACGATCTCTTCGAGATAACTTCTTTTTTAAACGAAATGAAAAAGAAAACGAAATATTCATGATGTAGTATGGCTTATCCTGGCAATTAGGATAATAAAGTACAGTTTTGTATCGGAGTGCGCACCTATAAAGATATTGTGTGCATTGTAAATAAATCTTAATAATATTATAAATGCGAAAGTTTGTACGTTTGTTTGTTTGTTACTCCTTCACGCAAAAACTGCTGAACCGATTTTGATGAAATTTGGCACACACATAGAGAGTAACTGGGATTAACACAGGATAGTTAATCCAAAAAAAATCCAAAGGATCGAAATTTACGCGGGTGAAACCGCGGGGCGCAGCTAGGATATACATAAATATATTATATAAACACCACTTCAATATAACACAGAGAATGAAGATTTCGGAGCGGCAGATGTAATGTATTACAGGAGATAAACTCTCTCGCCTGAGTTAGTGGATTATAAATGAGAAGCTCTGTCACTCACTCGCACGAACCCCTGAATGTATTTATTGCGTTTATTACACACAGCGGTGCGAATTGCGGCGCGGTGAGCGGATTGTCTGTCTCTCTCTCACTCGATACTCGACGCGCGAGTGAGAGAGAGACAGACGTCCGCTCACCGCGCCGCAATTCGCACCGCTGTGTCTGTGGCTGGGCCGTTAATACCGCGCCTGCTTGTTCATGTGTGCGTGCGACACATGCACAGCCACTTGTGTCTCCACATCGATCACATTACACACATCGAGAAGATAATGATCGTAACTTTTGAAAGAGGTAGTGCCATGCATGCTTGCATACAGCCGAATTGGGCCGGCACGACCGGGGAGGCACCTCTCGCTTACACGAGACCGTCGTAAAGTGACAGCTGTGCTGTCGCGTTTCGTGCGGTGTGTAAGTAGCTGGTGGCCCGGGGAGGTGGGAGGAGAAAGGAGGGCAGCGCACCTGTGTAGTCTCTATGCGGATGTTCGTAACGATTACTATGAGTGTTATTGACTTAAAAACTCTTAAATATCTATGACAGTATAAATCAGCTGTGCGTTAGTGATAATATTTGAGCACATGTAAAAAACACCCTCATAAAAGTTTAACACACCCTCCATATAACATGGTCCTAAACCAATAGACATAGGATTCAGGAAAAGCAGATTATTCATAACACGACAAAACCGGCGTTTACTTTTTTATGTATAGCATATTATGGGGATAAGCGAACAATCTGAACCATTGTCATGACTTCCACACAATTGTGGAGTCGGCGTTGAATCGATGTAATGTAGGAGCTTGAGAGTAAAAATGGGTCGTTATTCTCGGGAGCCTGACAATCCAGCCAAGTCATGCAAGGCGCGTGGTTCAAATCTCCGTGTTCACTTCAAGAACACATACGAGACAGCTATGGCAATTCGGAAACTGCCTCTGTGTCGCGCTGTACGTTACCTAAAAAACGTAACTGAAAAGAAGGAATGCATTCCCTTCCGTCGTTTCAACGGTGGTGTAGGAAGATGTGCTCAGGCCAAACAGTTCGGTACCACACAGGGACGCTGGTCCAAGAAGTCCGCGGAATTCCTGCTGCAGTTGTTGAGGAATGCTGAATCAAACGCTGACTACAAAGGCTTGGTTGTAGACAGGCTTGTCATTGACCACATCCAGGTGAACAGAGCGCCCTGTCTCCGCAGACGTACATACCGTGCTCACGGTCGTATTAACCCCTACATGTCCTCACCATGCCACATTGAGGTCTGTCTGAGTGAACGTGAAGATGCCGTAGCCCGGGCGGCACCTACTGATGATGCGCCAGCTAAGAAGAAGCTGTCGAAAAAGAAGTTGGCTCGCCAGAAGGAAAAGACGATGAGGGAATAGACATAAGGGTTAATAAACAACTTACCAACTAAAAAATAATATAAGAAGGATCTGAGTACTGACTGTTAAAGTGATGCCTTTATACTTCGTGCACAGATATCGTGTTACTCTCAAAGTAGTACAATTACATAAACATGAGATCTCACCAATATAAAGACGTTCGAAACATTTGGTCACTCATCCGGGATGGATCCTCGTAATAGCGTGTCACAAACAAACAAATTCGATTTAGCGATGGGCAAGTTTTAATTAGTTTCCAAATCTCCTCAATCTATTATATAGATGTCATAGTATTATTGGATTTGGATCGGGTTCGGGTATTGACCTCTTAAGTATTTTAAAAGTTTTAGTTGCGCCGTGCAGTTTCACTCGCAAAAGATCCAAGGAAAACAATTCATTTTATTTGGGATGAAAATTATTTTTTATTCTATTCCAGATTGAATCTGGGTTTCTGACAATTTCAACCAAAGCCATTGAGTACTTTTTGCGTTAAACAATACGTACTACGTAAATAATGCGTATGAGCATACTGATACTGGGTACTAGTTGACCCGACAGCCGTTGTCTTGTCATTCCTGGAAAATGTGTTGTCATGGTAACGTGTAATGTTATGTGATCGAATTGTTAACCCCTTACTTTACCCCCACAATAGTGTATTTCAAGGCGAAATACCGACTGCAACATTATATTTATTATACTATAAGTTATAGGCTAAATATTACCGAGGACTAATACCTTATCCACCACCATTACCACCGGCCAAATTGTCAGGTTTGGTTCAGAATCAATAAATCAAAATAATTAGATAAAATTACTTTGTTCTATGTTATAAACATATTTCTAGGTCGCCACATGGCATCTAAGTCGCGAGTGTTTCTCAGCCGGTGTCACTGACCTTGAAGTCGATACGTTTCGCGTATGAACAACAATCGATGTATTTTTAAGGACCATTTCAAATCGATTTTTATTTAACAAAATATTACAATTAGACGATAAAATTTAAAACACACTCTTGGAATGATGAACACTTCTTTATTTTAAAATTTGGCCGGTGACCAAAAACTAACCCTGTTTATCAAAAAAGCTTCATCGAAATCCGTCCAGTAGTTTTTGCGTGAAAGCTGCACAAGAAACAGACAGAATGACTGAATGACATCTTCTACAGTTTTATTATATGTATAGTTAGAAACAGATATCACTGACGTACTCTCTGATTATTCCGCTGTGATGGCAATTATGTTTCGTGTGACATCTGTAAGGGCTACAGCACATGCGCTAATTCTAGCACACGCGATCGGCGATTTTGCGACAGCATCGATGCTGCATCACGATTTAGCGACTCTGCATTCAGCCGCGGTATTAGAATCGCGAGATTTAGCGACTGCTCGAAAACTGACAGTCGCTTTGCGACTACATCGCCGCGTTCTGCGTTTTAAGTGTGCGCTGGGGAGCGTCTAGTCGCTGCATTCAGCTTCTAAAAAGCGACTAAATCGTCGATTTCCGATACTAAAAGTAGCAAGTGTGCGGTGGCTGAAGTACAAAATACCTAGAAACGGATAAAAAATAACTGCCTTATAAGTAACTACCTTTCACCAGGGGCTTCGCACGCCTTAAATTCGATGTCATTATACATATAAACCTTCCTCTTCAATTACTCTATCTATTATAAAAAACCCAATTAAATTTGTTAAAAAATCTAAGCATTCAGACACACAGAAGGCGGAAAGCGACTTTGTTTAATACTATCTAGTGATACATATAGGTATTATGTAACCGATTCGTAATATCTGTATAATCCTGAGCTCATCTTTAGTACATTAGATTACCCTTAGCGATCAGCCTCCAGGGAGAGTAATGTAGATAGCGAGCTTGAGATAATAAAGTGTTTGTGTGATAGTAACCCTTATGTCTGACAAGATAAGAGCTGTTTTTATATAGCACCTTTTAGGTTTAATTACAATTATATTGACTATATAACTATATATTAAGTATTGAATATTAATCCGATTGAGAAGCGGATCAGAATTTCGATGGTTACATGAATCAATAATGATTTTCTATACTTATTATTTACTCATAGTTTCTATTATCTTCAACTAGCTTTTGCCCGCGGCTTTGCACACGTTAAATTCGAGGATAATTTCGAGGAGATTAATACACATAAACCTTCCTCTTGAATCATTCTATCTAATAAAAAAAACCCCACCAAAGTCGGTTGGGTAATTTTAAAGATCTAAGCATACAGACACACAGACGGCGGAAGGCGACATTACATAATACTATGTAGTGATCCTTTGTCGGTGGATACGCTGTTAGATAGTCCTCTTTCAACGAGTTAATTTAGGTAAGAGGTAGTACACTGCATGCTTGCGTGCGAATTGGGCCGGCACGACCGGGGAGGTACTTCTCTCTTACACGAGACCGGCGTGAAGTGACAGCTGAGCTGCCACTTTTCGTGCGGTGTGTCAGTAGCCGATGGCCCATGGAGGTGGGAGGAGAAACGACGGCAGTGCATCTGTATAGCCTGTATGCGGATGTCTATGAGCGGCGGTAGTCATGAGAATGGTATCAACTGCTCGTTTGCCCCCTATACCATAAAAATAGCGATTGCCGAGTGAGTGAGAGTATATTATGTACATGCAACATAACGTACATTGCAAAGATTTGATTTTTATAAAAGGTAATAAGTTCTCAGTGAGATTTTTTATGCTAAAATGTTATATTTTTGTTTGTGAATAACCGGTGGCCCATTGAGGGGAGGGGGGTGATAGGGGGACAATGCATCTATGGGCGTCGGTAGTCATCAAAAGGCTCCGATTGCTCGTTTGCCGTTTGCTATAAAAAATCACAAAATACTAAAAAACGTATTAAACAAAATAATATTGGGATTTTTAGCTAGGTATCTACTCTGTAAGTTGTAACTTCATGAGAAAATCTCTGAAAAGGATAAATATTGCATGGGATCGAAGCCTCGTTCAAATCGACCCGTGGTAGGTAGAGAAATACATAGAATGAAAGCCAATAAAATGACGACCGGATAAATACTGTATATGGGTGGGGTGGGTTCTGCTATCCACTGGAGAATCCCGGGTCCACTTCATTGTATTTTTAATGGTACTAGTGAACCGGCGAAAATTTAAATTCGATTTATGTAAATGTTCATTTTAAAAACTAAATATGACATGTTATGTCTTGTGCACACAAAAAGTCGTAGACAGAGGAAACTATTCTCTGTCTACGCAAAAAATACTTTTTACAGCCTACATACACACACTACAGTACTCAATTTGTGTAGAATTCATAAGGAGAATTATCAACCCTTTGATTATATACACGTCAAAGCATCAACCCTTGCTAAAGACACAGAAACTTTATCAATAATTATACGGTGTCATATGTATCAATATGTCAAATGAATAGTAGTGTGTGTTATGTTTTGTTAATTGAAATTAATTAATAATTCACAATGTTTTTTTTTTATAATGGGTAATTCTCATGGATACCCAGCCGCCCGAGGTGGCAGCTGGGTTATGCCGGACTCTTACCGGCTAAACCCTCACTGTGCTTTATCCTTGCACCGTACAATGCATGGGGACACGTGCACGCTTTTGCACTCATCTGCGAAATTTTTTTAAAAAATGTGCCATTTCATTCAAGCTGTATCAATCTGTCTAGAAATCTAGATACATACATAGGAAATACGTACGGTACATAAGCTAAAAATCAATATGCTGTAGGTAGTACGTGTAAAGAGACCTCTCAAGCACCGAGGTCTGTGCGACCCACATTCACGAGGCCTCACTGATACAACATTAGCCTCAAAAGCTCACGAGAAAAGCTTTCAAAAGAATATTAAATACGAAAGTGAAATATGTAGGCGGTAAAAAGTATTTTTGTGTATAACTTACTTACAAGAGGTTTCTTTTTTATATAGTGTAAGGGAGCAAACGAGCAGTCGGAGCCATTTTCATGACCACATTTCATATACACATAACTCTACATAAAAAGAATCAGTAAATACTTCAACAGGTTTTGTTTTAACCATGATTTAACAGTTTAAAAGGATAAGTTACTGAAAACTGTAGTTCAACTGAACTAAGTTCGTTTTCAGTTAGTTCCATTTCTATTCAAGACAAATCGTCGATGGGATTCAATTGGGACTGCCAGGAGTTCAACTGACTGGTGGGACGGACTTTTTTTATTATTTTTTAGTGATTTAACCCTGATTGTTGTTATTAACCGACGGCGTGAGTGCTAGATTTCTATCGCATGTGTCTATGAAGGTATCTATATTCCTCGCTACAGCTTGAATGATTTTATGTCTAGGTATGAGTTTTAAAGAGTTGAAAGAAATGTCATACCATTCCAGAAAGGTATATGTCAGCTTTGTATAGATATACTACTAATACTATAAATGCGAAAGTTTGTATGTTTTATTGTTTGTTCTCCTACACGCAAAAGCTGCTGAACCGATTTTCATGAAATTTGGCACACACATATAGGGTAATTTGGATTAACACAGGATAGATTTTTATCCCCAAAAAAATGTATGGGAGCCTTAGGATGATTTTCTATTTTCCACGGGATCAAATTTACGCGGGTGAAACCGCGGGGCGTAGCTAGTGATACTAAGAGGCATTCGCGTGTATACTATTATGTCCCTTTGCTGACAGAATACTTGAGACAATGCTTTTAGAACTCTTCTCATAACTTACGTCTATCATTTACAATATGTATTTGTATTTTTATATCTTTTACTTTTATATATCATCACAACATGAGGCCCGCTGAGTTTGTTTCGCCGGTTCTTCTCAGGACAGGCCCAGGGTTGAACCGGTGGCAGATTTAATTGTTAACGTCCAAAAAGTAATTCCTGTAATTCTATTTTGAATAAAAACTTTTTCATTTTCAATTTATTTCATTTCATATGAGATTGGCGTTTGCGTTTTGTTTGTCTTTATTAATTTAAGTTAATCGGTAATTTGAATTGGATATAATATCGATTTCCAATACTATTAGGGGGATCTATATGTAAATGAGTTCAGTATACAGCTGCAGGTAATAGCTGATGACTCAGCAGAACAACCTCAATAAGTTAGGTGGCTCCGTGTTGGTTTATTTTAATCGGTTTGTCGGCCTGTTTGTGTTCTATTTAACTACGATTTCAAACAATTCCGATACAAGCGCGACAAATGCCTTTTGTACGACCATACGACCAGGCCGGGCGGCGCAGTGGTACAGGGCTCGTATAAGTGGAGCATGTTGCGCCAGGGGTCGCGGGTTCGAATCCCGCCTTGGTCATGGATGTATATCTATGTGTTGTATATATTTATATAATAAAAATCTTAAGTATATAACATTTCTTAAATTTGTTAAACGTATTAAGTATATTCTGTTGTCTAGCACCCGTAACACAAGTCCTTACGGTACTTAGCACGGGGCTAGGCTAACGTGGTGTGATATGTCCACAGATATTATTATTATTATTATATTCCATAGCAGCATCACTCAATAACTTATGATATAAACCTTTTATTAGAAACTGAATGCAGCGACTAGACGCGGGGAGCGTACACTTCAAGACGCCAGACGCGGCGACTTAGTCGCTTGTGTATGTCAATTAATGTCAATTAACATCTAAGGCTGGCTTCTCACTGCGCGTGTTAGGCCGCGCCGCGCCGCGCCCGCACGCGCCCCGCGCAGTGTGAAGAGCTAAGCGCGGCGCGGCGCGGGCAGGCGCGGCGCGGGCAGGCGCGGCGCGGCGCGACCTATCCGCTAAAAGTCGGTAACTTCAAAGACGCGGCGCTGGCTCGCGAGTGTAGGCGATCGATACATCTATACATATATACACACATTCATCCACCAACCAACGGTACGCGCCGCGCCGCGCCAGTTTCCGTTGGGTGGCGCGGTGTGTCGCGTGGCGCGTCCTTGCGCGTGGCGCGTAGTAGCACGCGCAGTGAGAAGCCAGCTTAAGGGCGATACCTCATACGAAACTTTTAGTCGCGGCGGCTGGCGACTTAGATGCTTTTGAAGCTGAATGAAGCGACTAGACGCGGGGAGCGCACATTTCAAGGAGCCATACGCGGCGACTTTGTCGCTTGTGTATGTCAATTAATATCAATTAACATCTAAGGGCGATACCTCATACGAAACTCTTAGTCGCGGCGGCTGGCGACTTAGATGCTTTTGAAGCTGAAGCTGAGCGCACATTTCAAGATTACTGCGACTGGCCGCAAATAGTCGCTAAATCGTGCAACTCCATCGATACAGTCGTAAAGTATCACCCTAATGTGCTTTGGGTGCTTGTTATATACAATACTAATATTATAAATCGAAATAGTTGGTTTGTTTTACGTGCTTGTCCTAGGATCTACTGGTCAGATTTGGAAGAATCTTACACTGATTGATAGCTGCTACGTATACAAGGGTTACGCAATAAAACTGCGACGTTGCTAGTTTTTAAATGACAAAAGAAGACGTAGTGCCACATTCTTGCATGCAGCAGAATTGGGCCGGCACGACCGGGGAGGTTCCTCTCGCTAATACGAGGCAGGCGTGAAGGACAGCTGAGCTGTCGCGTTTCGTGCGGGGTGTATGTAGCCGGTGGCCCATTGACGTGAGAGAACAAAGGAGGGCAGCGCAACTGTGTAGCCTCTGTGCGGATGTCTATGGGCGTCGGTAGTCATGAAAATGGCTCCGACTGCTCGTGTGCTGCTCGCATGTTATTTCGCTTCTCAAATCATAGCGTATATTTTATAATTCTATTTTGAATAATAACCATACATAAAATTGAAAAAATCCTCTTTTTTTAAATACAAATTTCTTTATAAAAATATTTTTGAATAAATATAATTATCAATGTGGCAACCCTGCTGTTGTATACGTGTATACTGTATACGTCAATCTGCCAAGCTCTTTCCCTGTTTCCCATTTCCCGTTTCCGTCAGTTCTCGCCTTAATGCTGACGGCTTGTCCGTGTGTGTGTGACTGTGGTGTACAGTGCACATAAGGACCACAGCACACATGCGATCGGCGATCGGTGATTTAGTCGCTTTGTAGAAGCTGATTGCAGCGGCCACACGCTCCACACCGCATATTTAAAAACGCCAAACTCGTCGATTATGTCGCTTTGTAGAAGCAGAATTCAGTGACCAAACGCTCCCCACCGCACATTTAAAAACGTTAAACGCGGCGATAATGTCGCTTTGTAGAAGCTGAATGCAGCAGCCACACGCTTCCCACCGCACATTTAAAAACGCC
>LUGF01055168.1:110100-127896 GCA_001625245.1 Calycopis cecrops | reverse complement strand
TTATGGATGGCCCCAAACGAGCAATCGGAGCCATTTTCATGACTACCTACCGACGCTCATAGACATCCGCATAGGGGCTACACAGACGCGTTGCCCCCTTCCTCATCCTCCCCTCATAGGCAACGGGCTACTTGCACACCGCACGAAACGCGACACGCAGCACGCGATGACTTCATGCCGGTTTCGTGTAGAGGTACCTCCATGGTCGTCCCGGCCCAATTCGGCTACATGCAGGCATGCAGTGTGGCACTACGTCTTACTTAAATATAATAAATATACCAATAAATTATGTAATCCATTATTTGTTTCAGGTGGCCGCCTCAATTCATTCCAAAGTGAACGTTTCTTAAATTAAATTAGTGTTGAGAATCAGTGTTAGTGATGTGCCGGTGTAGTGCGTGTATTGTTATCGATAAAGTGAGATAACGATGGTGCTGTCTCGCTTGCACGTGCTGTGCGAGATTTGCCTCCTGCTGTTCTGTGTGGACACTCTAGAAGAAGTGCTCATTGAAGAGTCTAGTGAGTATATTAATTACACTTTACAATCTTCTTATCAAACATTTAGATGTCGCTAGTCACAAGGCTTTCACTCTTGTCCTTTTTTCCTACAAAATAAATAATTGTCATTTTGTCTTAATAACGCATTTAAAATCAGTTTTGAAGTAAAACTTCTATATGCGCTCTTAACATGGGGAGTAAGCTGGCGAGAATATTAAAAAATGTGTGCTCGGGTGATGCAATTGGAAGTTGTCATTCAAATTCGATTTAAGTAAAACTTTTTTGTATTTAAAAATTAAGTATCATATGACATGTTATGTCATTGTAACGACGTTAGGTTGTAATGAACTTGTGTATTGAAATCAATACCTAATTAAGTTTTACTTCTGTTGTGTAATGTGTGGTTTGAAGCACACACTTTTTTATTTCTGTATCTATAGGTACGAGTCTCCATAGTGTTACTCAGTTGTATCACACACATCAATACACACATTGTGTTCTTCATTTTACATGCCAGCTCTATTTGATAGGAAATGTAATTTTTCAACGATAAAAGTAGTAAAGCTCGTCTCATACTCGGGTCTAAATCATGATTTCTCAATTGTGACTGTCTCCCTAAATCACTAACTTGTAAGTTATGGCACGTCGATGTATTGTTATGAAGAACTTCCGCTTCCTCAATAAAGTATTATTTAATTCAAGACCTTGTTGTCTAAGTATATTCGATATAAACGATGTTTAATAAACAACATACCTATAAATATGATATTACTAGTTCTCAAGAACAACAATAAAAAGCAGTGGTTTAAATATACATAAAAAGAAAGGGCTTCTGACACGCCCCGAGGGGCTTGTCAGAAGTTTCAAGTCAGTTTTGTACATGAATAATTACATACACACATCCAAGCAACAATACACACTCGCTCAATAATTTCTAACGGACTAAACAGGAAAATGTGAACAATACAAGACCAACAATAAAAGACCAACAAAGATAATATTTATGTGGAACAGGCGCCCCGGGGGGGCACAGTGAAGCGACTTTATCTTCACAAGTGACTCGCGAGATAAGTGGGCAGGTGATTTATAATGACGTCATAATAATGAAACCATGGGTGGTTTGAAGTGTCGTCTTTAATAATGTAATTTAAAAAAAAAATTGTAAGGTTGTAACATTAGTCATGTAGTGTGTAAAAGTCCACAGATATTATTATTACATTATGAATTGTAGTATTCATTTCAAAATGTAAATTGGAGTCGCTCATTTATTAAATTCCTAAGGGTGATAGCACACATGCTACTTTTAGCAGCGGCGATTGGCGATTTTGCGACTGCATCACGATTTAGAGCAACCGCACATATCATACTTTTAGCAAGCATCGGCGATCGGTGATTTAGTCGCCAAAAGTTGAATGCAGCGAACAGATGCTCCTCATCACACACTTCAAATCATCGAGTTTGCGACCAACGAGAATTGCGAGTCGAGCGTCGAAGCAGCTAAATAGCGCGAGTCCTCTGCCGCGACTGAACGCAGAGAGTCGCTAAATTGCTTACAGCATCGATGAAGTCGCAAAATCGCCGATCGCCGCAGCTAAAATTGGCTCGTGTGCTGTCGCCCTAACGGCTTCAGTGATTATTACCGCTCAGCCGGCTGTGCAGTTTTCAGGCACATTAAACCTGCACATTTGCACCAGCTTAACCCAACGAGGCGCGTAGTCATTACGAGCACTCGCTGTTTAATTTTACTTCCGTATTTATAATTGTTTCTAGCGCTTGGCTTTGAACGGCTTTGATTTTTTATTTTGTTTTTAAGCCTACATTATTTTCAATTACTACTTGCTTACACAAGACTGGCGTAAAGTGACAGTTGTGCTATCGTGTTTTGTGAGGTGTGTAAGTAGCTGGTGGCCCATGGAGGTGGGAGGAGGAACGCCGGCAACAAATCTGAATAACCTCTGTGCGGATGTCTATGGGATGGGATGTATGTCATGAAAATGTCTTCGATTGCTCGTTTGCCCCCTTATACTATAATAAAAAACCTACATAATATATCCTATTATTTTTAACTAGCTTTTCCCCGCGTCTTGGCTCACTTTGAGGCCCTGCAATAAATATCAATGAACATTTCATTCAAATACAACTGAAATAAAATTCAAAAATTACTTTTGACCCTTCTAAATTTATTTTTAACTAGCTTCCGCCCGCGACTTCCTCCGCGCGGATGTCGGTCATTGCGTGGATGGATTTATTTTTTTCTACGTATTTTTCCAGGATCAAAAGAATCCCATTTTATGCCCAGGATAATAAGGTATAATTATACCAAGTTTCATCGAAATCGAACCGTTAGTTTTCACGTGATGCCTGAACATACAGACAGACAGACAGACAGACAGACAAAATTTTTTTTAATCGCATATTTGGGTTTGGTATCGATCCAGTAACACCCCCTGCTATTTATTTTTTCAATATTTTCAATGTACAGAATTGACCCTTCTACAGATTTATTATATGTATAGAATAGATAAAAACCTATATCATTTCTAATACCTCTAGGAATATGTGTTCAAAGTTCCATCATGAACGGTTAAGTAGTTTTGACGTGAAAGCGTAACAAAGTCACAAACACATTTATAATAAATAAGTAGGATCAATAGTAATTATCTGGGATTCGCACCCGGGATCTCATTCCCGCTGTTTGTGGTACGTGGTAAGCCAGTTACCCCTTGTCATCAAGGCAGTCTACGCTTATCAAAATAACGTATAATATATCGGGACACACAACAGACGAACATCTGAATTACCTTTTAGAGTATTGAAGATGACGGAGATGATAAGCGACTCTCTTAATCAACGTCAAACTCACAGAAAGCTAATTGACTTAGTTCAATACATACAACTAGATACGCTACGAGCATTTCACACTCTATCTCACATCAATGTATTAATTAATGTCACAGAGCAAAGTAATATACTAGAAAATTTATGTTAATTTAATACATTAATGCGTCAAGTGCCACACTATACATATAATTTAACAATTACAGAAGATAAACATAATAAGGGAGATATCATACACCAGATTTAGACGCGGCAACCGGCGATTAAGTCGTTTTTAGGGTTCCGTACCCAAAGGGTAAAAACGGGACCCTATTACTAAGGCTCCGATGTCCATCCGTCCGTCCGTCTGTCACCAGGCTGTATCTTATGAACTATGATAGACAGTTGAAATTTTCACAGATGGTGTATTTCTGTTGCCGCTATAACAACAAATACTAAAAAACCGGCCAAGTGCGAGTCCGCCTCGCACACCGAGGCTTCCGTATGAACGGGAAGAACAATCCAAACGTAATGCATGGTTTTCAATTATTGTAACTTTACGTCTGCCGTTTAAGTTGACAAAATCACACTTCTAAGTTAACGCAATAAAAAGTTATAGCTAATTATGCACAAATATTGTATGAAAACGTACTTTGTCGAAAACAAAAAATTATCGGGTACTTCCCGTTGACCTGGAGTTGTGAAATTTGGCAAGAAGTAAGAACTTATAGCACATATATAGGAATAAATCTGAAAACTAGTAAATAATATGTAGATCATTGGAAAAATCATTATCAACTTATAACTGTAATTCGCCTACTAAATGTGTGTGAGCAACCGCTTATATACGTTTGTCAACTTAAACGGGAGGCGTAAAGTTACAATAATTGAAAACCATGCATTACGTTTGGATTACGGAACCCTCGGTGTGCGAGTCGGACTCGCTCTTGGCCGATTTTTTTTGCTCGTTTTTGCTCAATGTTGACAACGGCAACATGTAGACACTTGAAATATTCACAGAATATTAAATTATATATTGTCTTTAAAAAACATTAATTAAATTAAAATAAAACAAATATTTAAGGGGGGCTCCCATACAACAAACGTGATTTTATTGCTCGATACTGATAACGGCAACAGGTAGACGATTGAAATATTCACAGAATATTAATTTATTATTAAGTAGGTATTCACCTTAAAAATAAATATTTATTTTAAAATAAAATAATATTTAAGGGGGCTCCCATACAAAAGATAAGCTCCCGTTTTCGTAGATAATGGCACGGAACCCTTCGTGCGCGTCCGACTCGCACTTGGCCTATTTTTAATCATGTATTTGTGGCTTTAAATAATTCTTTTATTTCTTTCTCAAACGCGTAACCTTCTTAATAGTGATGTAACAATTCGATGTATAGTCGATAACATAATTTCTATAGAATTCGTTTTCAAGCTATTCAGCATACTGAGACAATATGTAACTAAAAACTATAAGTGGCTAAAGGCAGTTCTATTCTAAGTAATAAAAAATTAAAAATGACGAGAGAGAGAGAGCAAAATTTGGTACGAAAGGGCAGGCTCCATTGTTTCGGACATGTAGAAAGGGTAGCAGATAAAACGTTGACAGTGCGAATGTGGAAGGAAGTGGGCACCGGCGAAGACCAAGACTCGCATAATAATATCGTCCTAGCCGATTTCGGCTACGGCGGCCGTCTCTATAGAGACGAGCCAGATGCGCAGGACATATTATAGTGCATAAGTGTGCGCGCAGACACAAGTGCACTCTATTCCCACACTCTCATATTCCGATGGGACGGTCGTCCGACACGACCGGTGAGAGATCAGGCGCAGGACCGACGGCTTAACGTGCTCTCCGAGGCACGGGGGTGTACCACCGCCAACTTCTGACTCCGGACTGTTATTAGAAATTGAAAAATCCCAATAACAATTTTTGGTCCGACCCGGGATTCGAACCCGGGACCTCACGTCTGTGGTTGAACACGCTTACCACTAGACCACGAGGCAGTCAAGACTCGCATACCAACAGTACAAAAGTAGTCCGAAGGTGGTGTCGAAGAGTTTTCACACCCGGCATGTTTGTGCGAAGAGAGTCATGAACGTGGAGAAAGCAGGACGAGGTCTCTCTGCCTATTTTAGGAAACAGGCGTAAATATGTGTTGTTGTTTGAAATGTAGCTAGCTGCGCCCCGCAGTTTCACCCGCGTAAATTTCGATCCCGTGGAAAATAGAAAATATCCCATGGCATTCGATAGGACTCATCCTATGTGTTAATCCATGTTAGTGTCTATGTATTTGCCAACATTAAGATAATCGATTCAGCTATTTTTGCGTGAAGGAGTAGTGACAAACAAACAAACATACACACTTTCGTATTTCTAATAGTAGTAGGATAATGTTTTAAAACAATTTATAATTCTATTTTGAATAAAACATTTTCATTTTCAAATGCTCATTTCTACATGTTCATTTTATACATTCATAAAGGACATACATTTTATGTTTCTAAATTAGTGCCATTTAAATTTTAACTTAGTCACGCCGAGTCTTTTATCCAAAGCGAAAATAATCCAAACGTAATCAAATTCTTGCACATTTCGAAATATAAATTTCGTTTCCGAGTTTCGAGGGGTCATAAAGCTTTTAAATTCCGAGGCCTTTAATAAGGCAACGATTTAGGCGGTTAAGTTAACATGGCTTTTAGGAGAGAGGAGGCTTTCAGAAAAAACTGAGGTTTATGTTTAATGTTACGTATCTTTATTTTCTTTAATTTGTATTTTGTGCTAATATTATGCAAATATTTTTAACTAGCTTCCGCCTGCAGCTTTTACCACGTGTATTTGATATTTCGGAATTCAAAAATGGATTTATTAAACATAAAAACCTTTCTCTTGAATCACTCTATCTATTAAAAACCCCGTCAAAATCTGTTGCGTAATTTTAAAGATCTAAACATACAGACACACAGATGGCGGAAAGCGACTGTTTTATACTGTGTAGTGATATTGGCGTTTGAGAGACGGAGGGATCATTGACGAGACGTTAGATTAAAACGACTGGTAATGTTCAAATCTCCTTTATTTCTGACTTGTGACGGATACGACCATAGATTTAGAATTGTTCTCACTACGTGAAAGATGTACTCATGTAGAAAGCGTGGGAGCGAGACATTCAAATTAAGTTCCAATCATCGGAAAAGAAAAGAGACAGTAGATGAAGTACATTTGAGATGAGACCATTATTTTAGCGAGTAAGAGGCCACAGCGACCTTTCTTAATCAAAGTCTAAAAAAAATCATTTATGTTGTTTTTGTAGTAATTCTGACATTCGTCAAATATATTTTTTTCTCGCCTCTGTCCTGACATTGTTTTTGACACATTCTAAATCTATCTATACGACATATGCGCGTTATGCTCCTATACGTATTTATGTATACGTGCAGTGCAATGTTGCATACACATCATTTTGTATGTACCTGATAATATAAGACATTTCAGATGAATAGGGTCTTCAGTTTTGTAAAACCTTGTTGTGTATAAAATAGGAGAAAAATGCCCTGAAGTCCGAAAAAATAATTAATCGTATCATTTTTTAAATATAATACGATTAATTGGAAAGTTAAGATAAACATTTAATAAGCCACAAAATCTCAACAATAATTTACTGTTGTTATTGTTAGAGCCTGTGTGGTCTAACTGAAATTCAACAATTATTGTCTTAATATTATTTATCAAAATAATTGAATTATATCAATTTATTGGTATGTTGAAATAATTAATTTAAAATTGAAAACCAAACAACTCGACTAGTTATAACTTTTAACATAACCAGAGTCATTTGCGTTATCCAGGCTAATTCAAGGCTTAAAACATTAAGTCGCTCAAACTGTTCAGGGTGTAGCAAGTACAATAGAAGTGACCAAATTATGCACAAAGGTACAAGGTCTTCTTCTGATGTAGTCGAGTAGTAAAAAACTCAAAGTCAATGCTTAGCTTTTATCGATATCACGGGACGCCGTACATCACTAGTGAACCGTCGATATTATCGTTCCACGATAAATATTCAATACCTGCTCACTCAATTATCATCTGACGTTTAGAGATTTGGAGAACCATTTCCAACTCCCTGTGAAATGTTCATTCGGTTCCGGCGCTTGTTTTCTGTGCTCTGAATAGGCGATGACTTTATGTTTTATTAAACTGGGCCAACCTATAGCGATATTGTTCGCACGATTTTTTAAGTAACGTTTATGTTTTGTTTTTATTTTATTTTTGTATAAGTATGAGATAGTGTCACACTGCATGCTTGTATGCAGCCGAATGGTGCCGGCACGACCGGGGAGGCACCTCTCGCTTACACGAGGTCGGCGTAAAGTGACTGCTGTGCTGTCGCGTTTCGTGCGGTGTAAGTAGCCGATGGCCCATGAAGGTGGGAGGAGAAAGGAGGGCAGCGCATCTGTACAGCCTCTATGCTAGTGTCTATGGACATCGGTGGTCATGAAAATGGCTGCGACTGCTCGTTTGCCCCCTACTTATATCATAAAAAAATATTTTTACAACATCTGAAAAAAATATTAATTACCTCTGTGTTTGTGTTTAAATAGTAATTCTTAATTACTGACTGACAATTTCAGCCTAATGGTCGCCGCACACTTATCAATTCGGAAAGGGATCGGAAACGCCTCGCCTAGAAAAGCGATGACGATACGATTACGTTACGTATCCCATTAGTGTGCGTTACAGTATGAAGTTTTATACAAAGAATACTGACTGGTCGAGGTGATACGGTTAGGGTCAATTGACACCGAAAGCGCGGCGAAGGGCAGCGAAGCGGAGCGCAGTTTATGTGTCATATGAATTTCAACTTTATAATAATTACAATAATACTTATTATCGCATGAGAAACTTGAACGAGGCTCGCGGATTCCCGCGAATGCTCGAGCAGTCGCTGGAATCCGCGCGGAAGTCGCGAGAATTCGATAATAAGTACTATAGTAGTGAAAAAAAGTTTAAATTCATATGACACTGAAAGTGCGCTCCGCTTCGCTGCCCTTTGCCGCGCTTTTGGTGTGAATTGACCCTTACGTTCCGTTTCTGAGTTAATAAGTGTGCGGCGACCATTAATGCCCGATTTACACGTATTAAGTAAATAAGTAGGTAACTAAATTTTAACTTACCTTTAAGTACTTAAATGCATTGCATACGTCCAAACGTATTTAAGTAGTTAAGCTCATTAGTTCACTCCAGACGCACATTCAACATAGTAACAAAATCAAAAGTTCTGTGTTTAAATTGATTTTGGGTGATGTTTTGAACGAAGTCGAAGATGAAATCATTAGGGAAACAACCAAACCCACTAGATTGTGTGTAAAAATTTAATATAAAGATGAGATCAGTACGGCGCTAGTAGCACTTTATTTAAGGAACAAGAAAAACACGACGAATAAATAATAATTTAACCAGCCCGGGTTTATTCTTCAATACACTTATCTATTTTACTTAACTAGTGCCTGTCCAAATGTGTCAAGTGACAAGCCCCGCCCACAAACTTAAGCGAAAAATAGAAATCATTCTAATTTACTAGTTTAGTAGTTAACTAAATTTTAAGTTGCAACTTGTTACTAAATTATGTGTTTACATGCAATGAAGCACTTAAAATTTAGTTAAAATTTAGTTAACTACTTAACTACTTAATACGTGTAAATCGTGCATAACGGTTTGGCTGATTTCAATCCATGAGGCGATGATACGTTAGGACGGAGACTAAGCACATGCTTAAAATATGATAGCGCCTCAAAGCAGCTGCAAAAGTGTAGATGTTTGTTCGTCTGCCATAACTTTACATATTTCTTTTTCTTTTTTACATATTTCTTGTGTTCGTGTGTATGTCACTGAACTACTCCTAAACGTCTGCACCGATTATGATGAAATTTTTATTTTATATTTTATTTTATATTTTTTTTTATATTTCATTTTATAGTAAGAGGTAGTGCCACACTGCATGCTTGTATGCAGTCGAATTGGGCCGGCACGACCGGGGAGGTACCTCTCGCTTACACGAAACTGGCGTAAAGTGACAGCTGTGCTGTCGCGTTTCGTGCGGCGTGTATGTAGCCGGTGGCCCATGGAGGTGGGAGGAGAAAGGAGGGCCGCGCATCTGTATAGCCTCTATGCGGATGTTTGTGGGCGTCGGTAGTCATGAAAATGGCTCCGGCTGCTCGTTTGCCCTCCTATATCATAAAAAAAAAAAAAAAAAAAAAATTGTGTGCGTTGAAGGGGATATGAGAATGATTTAGAATTTAGACTCACAAATCAGCCCGGCAGATGGCGCTGCAGTGACGCGAGTGAAACCGCGGGGCACAGCTAGTATTATGAGATAAAAGCGAATCCTACAAATATTATAAATGCGAAAGTTTGTAAGAATGTTTGTTATTCTTTCACACAAAGACTACTGAACGAATTTTCGTGAAACTTTACAGTAATACAGCTTTCATAACATAATAACATAATCAGTTAAAATTTTCAATTATTTTTGAAGCCCGAAATCCATGCGGGCGAAGCCGCGGGCGGAAGCTAGTTTTATTATACTTCTCGAAACACTTGTTTCCATTCTACGTCCATTAATTATTAACGCTTATTCAATTTGGATTTAATTTGTTTGGGTCAATCAGACCCCAGCGAAGGGATGTGCGAATTAAAAATATGAATTGTGTTTACGAGTCCTGGTATGTTAATAAAAAGCTTTTGACCCTTTCATATAGTGAACGATTTAATAACACTGTAAAAAAGGAGAGAAATTGTGTTATTTTTATATTGATTTGTTTTATAAAAAAAAAACTTTGATATTGTGTGAACACTTGAAATAGATAAGAGCAATAAAAAATATAAAAATATTTCCAAAGAAATATTTATGCTATTTATTCTTGAAATTAAGCCTGTCAATTAAAATAATTAGATGTAAGAAGGAATAAAAAGATCTCAACCAATTAACTAATTGCTGTTTATTTGTTTCAGCATCAATAGAGTCCATGCAAGCTCCTCTGAACGGATCGGTAGAGCTGCCGTGTGACGTCACGCCCGCTCTCGCCGACGACAGCATGGCGCTAGTCATCTGGTACAAGCAGGGACACGACGCGCCTATATACTCGTTAGTATTATTAGACACAGTCGCTGCACGCTCCCCGGGACGGAGCGGTGGAGCTGCCGTGTGACGTCACGCCTGCTCTCGCCGACGACAGCATGGCGCTAGTCATCTGGTACAAGCAGGGACACGACGCGCCTATATACTCGTTAGAATTATTAGACACAGTCGCTGCACGCTCCCCGGGACGGAGCGGTGGAGCTGCCGTGTGACGTCACGCCCGCCCTCGCCGACGACAGCATGGCGCTAGTCATCTGGTACAAGCAGAGACACGACGCGCCTATATACTCGTTAGTATTATTAGACACAGTCGCTGCACGCTCCCCGGGACGGAGCGGTGGAGCTGCCGTGTGACGTCACGCCTGCTCTCGCCGACGACAGCATGTTGCTAGTCATCTGATGCAAGCAGAAACAAGCAGTTCCTCGGAACGGATTTGTGGAGCTGCCGTGTGACATCACGTCGGTCATCAGTCCAAGCTTGTTGGCTGCCACCGTCGCCAACAGACATCAGCACTATAGTATGCCATCCTTATCCTCTTAAGACCGATAATGGGCCAATGAAAACTCACGAACCGTGTGAAAGGTGACAGCATATCTGATACTTTAATGCCTACCGGTCGTGCCGCAACAAGTCCACTGCAATGCGGCTATCACTACCCATTATGAAATCATGTTTAAAACATAGGGTACTTATAAAGTGAATGTTCATGGCAGTACGTACTAGTTACCTGTGAATAGTGCGTACTAGTTATCTGTCAATAGTACGTACTAGTTACCTGTCAATAGTACGCACTAGTTACCTGTCAATAGTACGTACTAGTTACCTGTCAATAGTACGTACTAGTTACCTGTCAATAGTACGAACTAGTTACCTTTCACTAGTACGTACTAGTTGCCTGCCAATAGTACGTACTAGTTACCTGCTTACAGTTCGTACTAGTTACCTGCCTATAGTACGTACTAGTTACCTGCCATTAGTACGTACTAGTTACCTGCCAATAGTACGTACTAGTTACCTGTCAATAGTACGCACTAGTTACCTGTCAATAGTACGTACTAGTTACCTGCCAATAGTACGTACTAGTTACCTTTCACTAGTACGTACTAGTTGCCTGCCAATAGTACGTACTAGTTACCTGCCAATAGTACGTACTAGTTACCTGTCAATAGTACGTACTAGTTACCTGCCAATAGTACGTACTGGTTACCTGCCAACTTCACAATGCGCGTAGCTGAGAACTCGGACAAACTGCTACAAATATAGGAGAAACATTATGGATAATCATGTTATATAAACTAAGTAACTAATATTGTTACGTTATTAAATGTACCTAGATGATTGGATATTGAAATTGAATTAAGACTTGTTAGTATCAAAGGGCTTTAGTTACATTATCTAGACGGCGTGGCGTTCTAGATAATCTAACTAAAGCCCAGCCCTCAACAGATATGGCGCCTCCCCGGTACATCACAAGCTTTGTAATAATATAATTACCAACGTAATTCGGGCTCAAGAACTCGCTTATTGAAGAATGATGTAGGATAACAATGGAACGAATAGGTTGAAGTATCCTTTATAGATATTATAGATTTAAAAACTGAAATTGTTGCAGATTTGACTCGAGAGACGGCGTGACGTCACACTGGTCGGACCCCTCCACCCTCGGGCCGCGAGCAACCTTCCGCGCCCACACCACGCCGGCGGTGCTCGTCATCACTAGACTGAGGTAATATTAACCGCCCAGGAGCGCTTACTTATTGGTCACAGTTCCACCATTCTACATATTAGGTGCGCCTTAAATATACATTTTTTTTATGGTTCGATATGGAAAAAAAGGGGGCAAACGAGAAGTCGGAGCCATTTTCATGACTACCGACGACAATAGACATCCGCATAGACGCCATACAGATGCGCTGCCTTCCTTTTTCCTCCTTCCTCAATGGGCCACCGGCTACTTACACACCGCGACAGCACAGCACACACCGCAGCACAAAGCAGCGCAGCACCGCAGCGCAGGCGTAAAGTGACAGCACAGCTGTCACTGTACGCCGGTCTTGTGTAAGCGAGAGGTGCCTCCCCGGTCGTGACGGCCCAATTCGGCTGCATGCAAGCATGCAGCGTGGCATCTCTCACAATTATTTCTTCTAGCATATTTCAAGTTCCAAAAATTAAATTATTTATTTATTATTATAGAAATATAAAATAATTTTCGGAACTTTGTGTTTGTGCTCCCAGCTCTTGCATTCTTATAGAATATGCGGAGAACTGCTATCTTCCTATCTGCGGATTGTTAGTAGAAATTACGAAATATCAATTACACTTTTGATCAAGTAAGCCGAACGTGGTACTTCATAAATGTGACTGAGTGTACCACGAAGATCCAGGACATATAGGAGCACCACTAGACCACGGAGAGAATACGGCCAAATCCGAAAACAAATATTTGTTGATACTTTGTTCGCGTTTGAGCTGAATAACCCATCGGAACCAGGTCATCGGCCTTAATCCTTTCTATTTGTAAAAAAAAAAAATAAGCGTGATTGTTTTCGTTTTGTATATTCCGTGTGTTATATTTATTGCATTTAATGCTAGTAAATATCATCCAGAGGATAACAAAGGCAGCCATAACAATACACTTACTGATTAAAAAGTTTTCCTGTAGAGCTGAAGACAGCGGCCAGTACAGATGTAGAGTGGACTTCTCCAAGTCTCCCACCAAGAACACCAGGCTCAACCTCACAGTGCTGAGTGAGTATCAGACGTTATGTTACTATAGAGCTGAAGACAGCGGCCAGTACAGATGTAGAGTGGACTTCACCAAGTCTCCCACCAAGAACACCAGGCTCAACCTCACAGTGCTGAGTGAGTATCAGACGTTATGTTACTATAGACCTGAAGACAGCGGCCAGTACAGATGTAGAGTGGACTTCACCAAGTCTCCCACCAAGAACACCAGGCTCAACCTCACAGTGCTGAGTGAGTATCAGACGTTATGTTACTATAGAGCTGAAGACAGCGGCCAGTACAGATGTAGAGTGGACTTCACCAAGTCTCCCACAAAGAACACCAGGCTCAATCTCACAGTGCTGAGTGAGTTTAAATATTAATAAATTTAATTATCTATATCCGCTCTAATGCTCTTCAGCAACCAATTAATTATTCTACTGATGATAAAAATTGGGAATGCCTACTCTGAGTTAAAAGCTAGCAGTGACACAATAAGTATTTTGGCAGTGTAAAAAATTTCATAATATAAAATTTTTACTTCTACTTTTCCCACGAATACAAGGATATTAGCATTGGTTTGTAAAGTTTGGAGATGTCAGCGTCATAGTCCAGCTGGATTAGGACGCTGACAACCCTAAACTTTTGCTCTATATATAGCTGCACCGTAGTAAACGACTCGATTCCATTAAAAGTTTTCAAGTACTTGAACGCTCTCAATCAGGAAGGAATTCAGTCTTATGTATCTTTAAGTGGTCTTTAGACATTATAATTTTATAAAAATACATTGCTTCCTTCCCTTCTCACTTCTAACGGGCCACTGGAGAAAACAAACCTCGCTATACTCGACAACATAGCGGACACTCTAAGGCGATGTCACATGTGCAAGAAGCATGTCGTGTTGGCGTAATTTGTGTACATAGTGGCTCGACACTTCCGACTGACTCCACCGATCTACTCCTAAAATCTTTATGGGTGTCGGTGGACATAGAGTCCGTTGCCTCCTTTGCACTTTTATACTGTAAAATAAAAGAAAACAGCCTCGCTAACTACACAAACCGCGATAGTGTATAGATACACACCTGTGATGAAAGTAGGGTTGCCAACATTTCTTCGGTACGGTTCGGTAAATATAGTATTTTTCAAAATATTCATTAAAAATATAGTATACTGCAATCAAACATGGTACTCAAGGGGCCTTACACTAGGCGTAGAATGTGTAGGTGGGCCAGGTTCAACTAACAAGAAAAGCTCATTGAGGCATGAGCATCAATAAACACTATTTTTTGCTATTTGCAAAATAAGTATATCTGTCTTGAAAATATAGCATTTTTGCGTACTGTATATTTCTTCAGTACACAGGCCTGAAATATAGTACCTACAATCACCTACAATCTCAATACTTTAAAGTTAGAAAAGAAATTAATTCCAGATCCAGGCATAAGAATAAAATTTGCATACCTAGACAACGATTAGCGCTGTTTGCTAAAAATGTATATTGCTCAGCGATTCGTGTCTACAATTATTTACCATTATGTACTTACGACATGAACCTTGTCACATTTAAAAAATATTTATTTAAATTATTATTGGAAAAATTATATTATAATGTTAAAGAATTTCTTAATGACAAATTTTAATAAATTGTTAATACCTACCTAATTTTAATGTTGACGTTTACTATTGATTTAATTAGAGGAAATATATTGTGTAATTTTTTTTTCTTTTTTAATATTGTATATTACATTAGTGTATTTGGAATTTTATTAGGACATTATTTAATTATTTATTTTAATATAAAAAATAAATAAGTAGATAATCTGGATCAATGAAATGTTGTAAAATGTTGAAAAATGCAATGATGAAATGAAGTAAAGATGAAAAATATATAGAATTGGACTGTGTAGGTGATTGTAAGTAGGTACCTATTAATTAAAAATTGTATTAAAATGATATTTGCACGCCGAAACGGTAGAATATGTTGGACACTATTGTGTTTAATGTAAATCTTTTTTTGTACCCATATTCCGGCAAATAAAACATTTTCTTTCTTTCTTTCTTTCTTTCAAAATACTATACACGGTTGATAAAAGCGAAGGGCATTAAACCTGTTTAGTATATCATTTCCAGGCTACACAACAAAAATCAGATCAATCGCTGCAATAGCCACAGCAATTTTTTTGTCAATTTTTACACGCTGTACTCCAGCTGATAGCGAGGATGGGACGGCCGGGGTTATTCACCTCGAAAGAGGTTGCCGCTCGCAGTACGACCCGGTACAAAACATTATTACATTTTTTCGCTATATAACTTGTTTGAACAAAGTATTTTCGTATACTTGTCGTAAACTTTTTTAAAAGTTTCGCATTAAACATAGGCACTTATAGTATGTGTCTTTTAATTTAATGCCTTTCACTTTTATAAACCTTGTATATTATAGTTCGGTTGGTGAGTTGGTAACCCAAGATGACACAGATACATACTTTTTATTACTGCTGTCTTATTTAAATTTCGTTCTCATACTATTGTATGTATGGTTTCAATTGTCTTTAACCGTTGGCAGTTCCTCCGGAGCGGCTGCTGATCTTGGAGCAGGAGGGGAGTGAGGTGCGGGGAGGAGTGCTCGGGCCCTACGACGAACAGACCAAACTCACTCTCACCTGCCTCGCAGTTGGAGGTGAGTACAGTTCTTATTCCTCTTATTATTCATACTAATATTAAAAATTCGAATGTAATTCTGTCTGTCTGTTAAGCTTTCTCGCTTAAACCACTGAAATGATATTAATGAAACTTGACACAAGCATAGATAAGACGTTGGGAAAGGAGCCTTTTTACCGCGGGAAAATATCTCATTCCTACGTACTGCGCTGTCGCTGCGCTGCCTTCTGCGTTCACGTCATAGTGATACAATGGTATAAATAAATGTTTTCCTTTAGTAGATCTAAAAAAGTCTACTACACTATACCCCTATTTGTAAGCGAAATAATATATTTTATGTTTAAAATTAAAAAATAGTTATTAATAATAAAGATTATAATTCAACAAGGCATATCAACTCTTATGAAATATAGTGACTTTATAATGAAGAATGAAGATAAAATTTGCACTTTGAAGGAAGTTGTTTGGATGTTTAAGAAACACGAGATGATGAATATCAACACGGACTTCGTGCGCCAGGCGCCGTAATGTTAATCGCAAACTGTAGTCCCTATTATTTTTATGAGTCCCTAAGCCTTGACCCAGCTCTTATAAACCTACAAAAAAGACATCTTTTATCGCAAAAATGGGGTTGAAATAAGACTTGAAAAGATTTTTCTGATTTTCGGATGACCAGACCACAAAGACTTAGCGAAGTTACTAGTGATTTACTTTTAAAATAAGATTATGAAACGGTTTTTTTAGAGTAATAAATAACGGAGGCTGGAACAGATTTGAATCCAGAATATAATATAGTTTTTGACACAGTTAATTAAAAAAACTGGTGCCAAAGTGGATTGATCTTTTTGGAGGCAAAAGCAAAACTTTCCTTTGGAATCGACTGTCAGCTCAAATTAAGAAATATAAAGGATTGCTTCCTCAGAAATAGTTAACGCAAATATAACATAATATTTGCGAGGCGCTGCAGGCGTATTTTTATATATAATAATGAATTACAAATATTTCTATGTTGCTATTTTTTCATCGGTGATACCAATTTTCTAATTACTTCCCATATTTGTATTAGAAGTTATTGCTTCAAACCAACTTTATTATATTTTTTCTTTAACGCTTTTCTTGACAGACGGACAATAAAGTGACGATCATAAAGGTTCCACTGGTGGACTATAAAAAGACCCGAAATACATAGCTCACTCGGCTTCGTATTTAATCCCCGACAAATTTTATTACCTTTGTTTGTGGCACGTGGATATTTATTGTGTGTATTTTAAAGCAAAAAAATTTAAATAAAACGTTTTTGTTCACACATCACGCATTCAATTATTGCCCCTCAGAGTCTAAACAAAGCAATAGGGGTCAGGCACAATGAGGAAGCTGGTGTAATTAATGAGTCGTTCAGGACAAAGAGTCGGTGAGCTGTAACACGGTGGGAACCGTTCGGAGCATCCTACAGAGAATCGATTGTACTAGAATTAGTGATGCGACTCGAGTCATGTTTTTACTCGAGTGACTCGAGTCACATTGTTAAACTCGTACTCGAGTGAAAAAAAATCCTACTCGAGTAAACTTGCACTCGAGTTACCGAGTGAACTCGACACTCGAGTCACTTTTTCACTCGAGTATAATTCGAGTGAGGGAACAATCTTACTGGAGTGACTCGAGTCGCAAATTCTTACTCGAGTTGCAGCACTAACTAGAATTCTCTTCAATTCCTCCTACAGCGTGTGCTGCAGATATGATTTTTATTAAAACTTGTCGTAATTGAAGATAGAAATAATCTTCCATTTCTATGGCTCTAATTTATAGCCCAGTTGCTAGAGGAAAATGATTTACTGTGATTAGATCCATCAAGTTATGCGCAAAAATAGGTTGGTCTGTTCACACACAATGAGAGAAAATGTGTTGAACGATGAGATGAAACGTGTTTTTGACGGTTTTTTTGCA
>LUGF01055168.1:32291-75653 GCA_001625245.1 Calycopis cecrops | reverse complement strand
CCAGTTAGTGCTACCCATACCTCAGGCTTGAAAGGAGAGGCTAGACTAAGAGCAGCTGAACTGAAGGGTCCTCCAACAGTCTGAATCAGCAGACGGCACTGCGTCCTAGTAGGAACTTTTCAGAGGCAGACGGACAGTTTTCAAGAAGTCTGGCCATTTTGCCGAAGCCAGCCTTCCTCTGGAGGTATGTATGCTAGGAAGAGGTAGCGCCATGCTGCTTAGAAGGACGTAATGCCATGCATGGTGCATGAACCTACATCCTCCTATGCAACGAAACTGAGCCGGCACAAGTCAACCGGTATTGCGATAAATGTCCAGGCTCCTAGGTATTTTATGTGAAGAAAAAAAAACTTTTACTCACATGATAATTATAGTTAGATATAGTGGTGAGACGGTGATTGCGATCGCCGTGAAAAAGCACTGTGATATTCGTAAACAGCGATCGCTGTAGTGAGTGCTCTTTGCGCAAACAGTGATTGAATCACTACATGCTCACAGCGACCGGTCACTGTTATTACGCGTTCGCTGTGATCGCTGGCAGCGATGCAGCGCACGGTGATTTTTCACAGCGATTTCTATCGGTCATGTATCTAACTCTAGCGGCAATCGTCATGTTTTGACTTGTACAGACTTGTCGTTTTGTTTTTATTGGTAATTGCGATCAGTTAATTTAGTATATTTTGATTTAGGCGTGTGAAATGTAACTGCTCGTTAACGGATAGCATTAACTAATATTATGTTGGTTTTTATTTAAATAGCAATTACGTAATAATATTAGTGTGTCGGCGCACGCGTACGTTAACGTCAGTGTTTTAGGAATTAGATGTCAATGTCAATGTCATAACGAACACCGAACACTGAGGAGGCGGCCATATAATAGAGTAATTGTCAGTCTGACAAGGCAGTCGACTTTTGAACGTGGTGAAGTGCGCACGCGCTCATGTGTTCGGTGGACGTTAATTAAATCTGATTAAATCAAGTGAATCATTAATTATTTTATAATTCTCTAAATTAATTCAAGAAATATTAAAAGTCTTTATTATATTAACGTCTATATTTTATTGTACAACCGTCTCCTACCCGCAAATCCACGCCTACCTACAAGATGGAGAATTCGGACGAGAATAGTCATAATGAAGGCCATCAGACTTTATCAGAAGTGGGATACGAAGGGTCAAATATGTTGGAGACGACCAATCAAGAAAACCAAAATTCAAGCACGAGTACTCGAGAGTTACTTACCGGAATGGAAACAATTCTAGCAAAATTACTTGCCGCAACGTCTGGTAACACGCAAAGAACGCAGTCGCAAAATAGCTCGACACAGTTGGTGACATTTGATCCCGATGAGCCGGAAGCAGATATAGAGGGTTGGTGTAGAATTACCGATATCATAATTGCCAGCCGGAATCTATGCGGAACCGAGTTGCTACTTGCCTTAATAAACTCGCTGAAAGGTCGAGCCGCATCTTGCCTAACTAAATTGAAGAGTACAGAAATAGAATGGCCTAAGATCAGAGAATTGTTACTTGCAAGATTCGGAAAGCCCATGCTCATGCAAGACTATTTTGACAACGTCATGAGGTTCGAGATCAGACCACAAGAAGCAGCTTCCGAAGCAGCGATGCGTTTGTGGAGCATCATTGAACGCATACCGAAGGTAGAGATGACTGAGGAAGCCATTACCGGATTTGTGATATCAGTTCTAAGCCAAAGAAACTCAACGATTCGTAGAGAGCTGAACTCATACACTATTACTACAAGAGCTCAACTTTGTCGCGCTCTAGGCGGAATACCCCTAAAAAGACGTCTAGATTACTATGAAGAGCAACCTTCCAGCTCCAAGAAAGCACGTACAGTTCCTGATTCAAGGTTTGGAGGTTCCTGTCACTACTGTGGTCACCGCGGGCACAAAATAGAAGATTGTCGCAAACGTCGCGACGCTGTCGCAGCATCTAGGGTGCCCGAAAGAGAGAAGGTGGTCACGTGTTTCACGTGTCAAAAACCTGGTCATTTCAGCACTGCATGTCCAAATAATAAGGCGGACAAAGATCAATCAATTAGAAGAGACGTCAAAATCTGTGAGCGCAGACTAGTAAGGGGCACGTTGTCTACGTCGTCCGGTAAGACAATTTCTTTTCTATTCGACAGTGGGTCCGCATGCTCGTTGATCAAACACAGCTTAATTAAAGATCTCCCCGGTTCCGTACGCAATGAGACTATATATCTGACTGGTATAGGGGGTGAAGATATAAAATGCTCCACTCAAATATTAAGTCCTGTTTCGATTCAGGGCATATCAATAACCATACTCTTTCATGTAGTACCAGAAGATATGTTAGTAGAGTCGGTGCTTATAGGCAGAGATATTTTAGATCAAGGGATCCATGTAGAAATTAATAGCGACTCTATAAAATTCTCCTCCCGTAAGGACGTTAATACCTGTAGGACCGATTATGACCAAAATTTTAGCGCGATTGATACCGACCTGGTAGGTGAGGATAGAGGGCGGCTGTTCAATATACTACGCAAGTATAGTGAATATTTCATAGAAGGTATGCCCACACGAAGGGTCACAACTGGTGAACTGAACATTGATCTTATAGACCCACATAAAATCGTACAGAGACGCCCTCATCAAATGTCACCAGCAGAAAAATCCATCGTCAGAGAGAAGGTACAATCCCTTTTGGACGCAAATATAATTCGAGAGAGTACGTCCCCTTTTGCAAGCCCGATCGTGCTGGTGAAGAAAAAGGACGGCACTGACAGGTTATGTGTCGACTACAGAGAGTTAAACGCTAACACACGTCCTGAACATTACCCGCTGCCGAGGATAGAAGAGCAGGTGGATCGTTTGAATGGAGCGCATTTCTTCAGCTCCTTAGACATGGCTGCTGGCTATCACCAGGTGAAGGTCAGTCCAAGGTCAATCGAGCGAACTGCTTTCGTAACGCCTGAAGGACAGTTCGAATATCTCACCATGCCATTTGGCTTACGAAACGCTGCATCCGTGTACCAGCGGTGTATTAATAAGGCCCTTACATCTCTTAAAGACACCATAGCATTGGCATACATGGATGACGTCTTATCTTACTCAGCTGATGTAAATGAGGGACTACAACGTCTTGACGCTGTACTGAAAGCTCTTACGGAAGCGGGCTTCTCTTTTAAAATATCAAAATGCAAGCTTATGAAAACTGAAGTAAATTATTTAGGATATGTCATAAAAGCAGGAGAAGTAAGGCCCAATCCGGGAAAAATAAAAGCTCTTCTAGAAGTTCCTTTCCCCAAAACAGCCAGACAAGTGAGGCAATTCTTAGGTTTAGCTTCATACTTCCGACGTTTCATACCTAACTTCGCCAGCATTGCTTGCCCCTTGTATCCCTTGACTAAACTTAAAGGCCGCATAACTTGGACACCAGAGCATTCAGAAGCACATAGGAAAATTGTTCATATTTTATCATCCGAACCGGTATTGACGATCTTCGATCCTGACAAACCTGTCGAGCTCCACACCGATGCCAGCTCGGATGGCTATGGCGCAATCCTAATTCAAAAAGAAAAAAATGTTCCACATGTTGTAGCATATTTCAGCCGCCGTACGACTGCAGTAGAGTCCAAATATCACTCGTATGAGTTAGAAACCCTGGCAGTAGTGCGTGCAGTTGAAAACTTTAAGCATTACCTTTATGGCCAACATTTCACAGTGTACACAGACTGTAATTCTCTTAGAGCCTCTAAGGCCAAGACCGATCTGTCGCCTCGTGTCCACAGATGGTGGGCGTTCCTCCAAGCATATGACTTTGACATCATATACAAGGAAGGACGTAGTATGGCACATGCCGACTTTTTGTCTCGGAATCCATTACCATCTACCTCAATAGGCGACGTTGCACCTGAGAGCACCCAAACCGACTCACGTAAATTTGTGAACTTTGTTGAGTTACACAGTAGTTGGTTACAGGTAGAGCAAAAACGAGATCAGGAAATCCAAAGCCTAATAAAGCAGTATGAAAACGGTGAATTACCTCAAGCTGTGAGTAACACCTATGATGTACGTGAAGGCATCCTATACCGAAAAATAGAAAGAAATAAATCAAGTAGTTGGCTGCCAATAGTCCCTCGTTCCTTAGTGTGGACACTTATAAATCATGTACACACTGAAATAAAACATCTCGGTCCTGATAAAACTCTTGACAAACTATATGAACACTATTGGTTCCCCCAAATGTCAAAAAATGTCCACAAATTTATAGATTCCTGCATCGTATGTAAAGCCTCCAAAGGCCCATCAGGAGCACAACCGATAAGACTGCACCCTATTCCTAAAGTAGCAGTACCGTGGCATACCATTCATATTGATGTCACTGGTAAGCTCAGCGGCAAAAGCGACAGAAAAGAATATGCTTCTGTTATTATAGATGCATTCACAAAGTACGTCCTCTTAGAGTATACACAGTCTTTAGATGCAGCATGCGCGGTAAAAGCTTTAAAGAAAGCTGTATGCCTCTTCGGTTCACCTAAGAGAATAATAGCTGATCAAGGGAGGTGTTACATCAGTACCGAATTTAAAGAATTTTGTGCCGATCATAATATAGAACTACACCTAATAGCAACTGGCTCAGCTAGAGCCAACGGCCAAGTGGAAAGAACGATGCGCACCTTGAAAAATTTGCTAACCATCATAGAAAACGACACCAATAAAGTCTGGAGAGATGAGCTAGGCGAGGTACAATTAGCGTTAAATAGTACGAGATCCAGGATCACAGGTTTCACACCGACAGAGTTAATGTTTGGCATACGCGCACAATCGTTAGGGATGTCCCAAATAGCCTCTAATGTAGACACCCCTTCACGCGCTAATTTAGATAATATAAGAAGTGAGACATCAGCTAGAATTATCGAAGCAGCTAGTTCCCAAGAGCTACTTTTTAATAGGGGCAGGGCTAGTATAAAACCATTCGAATTAGGTGATTATGTTTTCATCAAGTGCAGTGAGCGTAATCAGACAAAGCTAGCTAGAAAATTTAAAGGGCCATTTATTATAACAAAAGTCTTAGATAACGATCGTTATGAATTGAAAAGTATTAACAGATCAAGTCGCGTATATAAATACTCTCATGAAAACTTGCGTGCGGTACCGAGGGGATTTGAAGGACTAGTAGATATTTCGACAATTCTGATCAATGACGAGGATTGCGTGTCGGCGGTCGATGGAAGTGAGGTTGACAGTATGCAGTCTTACGACTCTGATACCGAGACGGCTTCCGTGGCTAGCGAAGAGACCAGGACGGCTAGTTCCGGCACTCTTTCGGCTTCGGAAGACGATGGACGCATGTCTATAGATCCATATCAAACGAATTAAAACAAGCAATCTCTTCAAGTGCCAGGTGTTCCTGATTCAGAATCCGAATGATATGATGTTAAGCTGGTTGTAGGGGCCTTGTACGCCCGAGCCACGCTTTGGTAGAAGGCTGAAAGGGCCTCGTACGCCCGGGCCACGTTTGTTGATCGGTCGAAGGGGCCTTGTACGCCCGGGCCGCACGGTTGATTGGTCGAAAGGGCCTCGTACGCCCGGGCCACGTTTGTTGATCGGTTGAAGGGGCCTTGTACGCCCGGACCGCACGGTTGATTGGTCGAAAGGGCCTCGTACGCCCGGGCCACGTTTGTTGATCGGTCGAAGGGGCCTTGTACGCCCGGGCCGCACGGTTGATTGGTCGAAAGGGCCTCGTACGCCCGGGCCACGTTTGTTAATCGGTCGAAGGGGCCTTGTACGCCCGGACCGCATGGATGATTGGGCAAAAGAGCCCAGCACGCCCGAGCCTGCTCAAAGTAGCTACGGCAATCACAACTTGGATTATAGTCAGGAACAGCCGAACGCTACATTAATCTGATCCCTAATCAATTGACAGGTCGAGAAGAGTAATGCTGAACCCAATAGATGTCTTACTCTCGCACGAGGTCGTGCGATTGTCAGGATTGGCCGTGTCGGCGCACGCGTACGTTAACGTCAGTGTTTTAGGAATTAGATGTCAATGTCAATGTCATAACGAACACCGAACACTGAGGAGGCGGCCATATAATAGAGTAATTGTCAGTCTGACAAGGCAGTCGACTTTTGAACGTGGTGAAGTGCGCACGCGCTCATGTGTTCGGTGGACGTTAATTAAATCTGATTAAATCAAGTGAATCATTAATTATTTTATAATTCTCTAAATTAATTCAAGAAATATTAAAAGTCTTTATTATATTAACGTCTATATTTTATTGTACAACCGTCTCCTACCCGCAAATCCACGCCTACCTACAAGATGGAGAATTCGGACGAGAATAGTCATAATGAATGACTTTAAGTGTATTTAATATATTTTCTATAAAGTAATATTATTTTTAAAACTTTTAGTAAGTACTATACCTATTCCTTCATGTTATAAGTATTAATTTCAGTTGTTTTTGGATACATACAACATAGTGACTATTTGGGACTTGATGTTTAGAAGCATTGAAAATATTTGACGCGCGGCGCTAAAGTAAAGAGTGATTTAAAGAGTGATTAAATCACTGCTACAAATGAGACCGTCATTTTGCGTCGATATCGTGTGAGTGAGATGGAATGATCTGATATTAATAAGTGATGCCGAACTATCGATAGTTCCATTATCGATTGTTAACCTCAAAAATCAGTTGGGATATCTATAGATAATTGATATTTTTGATACTATCATAAAATACGGTAATACTATTGATGACCTGTTATAATATCAATACTATAGATAGTATCGACACTATTATAGATTGTCAAAAATATCGATACTATCGATAGTCCTGTCGATAGTCTCAGTATTGCCTCATTATCTATAGACTATCGATAGTTTATCGATGTAAGCCTATCGAGCGGCATCACTAAAATGAATGTCGTAAAGTTAAGCTGATATTGATTATAAACAACAATTCAGAACTACACAAATATAAAGCGGTACCCGTGTCGAACCGCTCTCTGCTCCGTATTCCAAGTACTAATAAAAATGCCTCTAGTATTTGTTCCAGCGTATGTAGAACAAATATGTCGCCGATAATGTAACTGCTCTGCTATCGTCTTATTACATTTATTTTATAAGTTTTGTCCTCATTTTACGAATGACTAGAAAAATATAAAGTAAGCTATTATTTAGTTACCCGTATACCCGAGACTGGTATTTCGAAGCGTAGATTTGTTTGTACATTGTTTTGGGCTATTCATATTCTCCTTTCTTCCAATGGGCCACAGAAAACTCATAAACCACACGTGATCGTATAACTGCCATTCGGTATATAGTGAGCGAGAGGTACCTCCCAACTTCAACGCAGCACGTCACTACCTAGTTTAGTGTAGCCTGTGAGTTTTTGGTGGCCTATTGGAGAGGCAGGAAGGAAGGTAACATTTGAATACAACTATGTGAATGTGTAAGCTATGGTGATTTTCAGAAAATCTGTCTGCTTTGTTGTTAAGTAAACTATAAAAATATGAATAATATTATACAAGGTTGATAAAACCGAGAAGCATTTTAATGAGACCACATATTTGGTGTATCATTTTCAGTCTACACAACTAAAATCAGATCAATCAGAGCAATAGCTGTAAGCGAGGACGGTTGACTAGGTTTTCACCCCGTGCGAGGTCGCCGTTCGCTGTCATCGTCAGTCCAAACGACGTTTACATTTTTTCTTAGTTATTACGCTATTTTACTTTTTGAAAAATACATTTTTGTATATTTTCGTCAACTTGTTTTTAATAGTTTCGGATTAATTACTATCACAAATATACTTATAGTATACGTAGTTTCATTAAGTGTCTCTCGCTTTAATCAATATTGTATACTAAACGCCCGACCTAACAAAAATATTCATAAAGAGTGAATACATATACCACACGGCACTTTGAGCGCAAACTTATAAAATTATTCACCGCTTAACCCGCTATCGTTGGTTTTCTGCAATTTTCACACAAGAAAATCTCCCAGCAGCCGGGAAAACTTCTCCCATATTTCATAGACATCCTATTTCATGTTTTGTGTTGTTGTGGTACCTTTTGATTTACACCTCACTAGAGGGTCCCACCTCGAGTCTTATCCCGTGTTTTCATCATCATCATCAGCCGGAAGATGTCCACTGCTGGACACAGGCCTCCCCCACAGAGCGCCAAAAGTCACGGTCACGAGCCATCTGCCTCCAGCGTCTCCCCGCCACCACCAAGTCGTCGCTCCACCGGGCTGGAGGCCGACCAACACTCATTTCACCGTATTTTCTGTATTTCCACTCGCCTACAATCTATATTGAGGAAAACGCGAACTTTTTCGTGTTTGATTTGGACATGCTCTTGAAACTGCAAAGGGCCCTTGACCGAAGTACGGCTCCAACTTCCGATACAAGAAACTCTTGGGATTGCCCTCTAAAGGGCCTCTCTGCGATGTACGTATAGGTAAATACTCATATAGCTACATGTCTCAATATATTGTTATTTAGACTGAATGGATGGATGGAGCATAGATAATAATTAATATATTTTTTTAAGACTTTAGATACTTTCTAGAACTACATTAATTCTTACCTTGTGAGTAAAAGCACTGACTCATACTACTAGTATCTCGACTAATGTAGAATATGCTTTAACATTTTTAAACGTTCGCCGTATAGCGAGCTGATTTGATGAAAAAAAAAGTTTGTGGAGTATATTAAAGAATCTTAATACTTCTTATTTTGTTAATATAAAAGTTGGATAAAAACCTAAACGTAAAACTCCGCCCTTATTAATAAACATAGAATAACTCTATCCAAGGAATAACCTTGTAATAAACTGACATCTGTCAAATTCCATAATAAAAAAACACAAAAAAGTATGGAATTTGACAGATGTCAGTTTATTACCAGGTTATTACTTGGATATAGTTATTCCATGTTTATTAATAAGGGGGCTAAAGTAAAATATTCAAAATTTCTTTTTTCGATTTTCTATTAGCAGCGCCCAATGAACAATGGGAACTCAGCAAAGCCCTCCATAACTATAATGAACAAAGTCTCACTCAGCAGATTTCTAATTTCTTTGTACATAATGAAAGTATTTGTTTTTCACTATTCCGAGCGTGCAAGTGAACTCAGTTAAACTGTTCACAATGCTGAGCGTGAAGTGTGCTTAATCGAGCACGCAAATAGGAGTTTCCACTAATAGTAGTAGTTCAAGCTAGGGTTTGAACATCTGAGAAGTGAGTGTACTGCATGAGCAAGTTATTAGTAATTAGTAGTTGTACAAATATTTGTCTTTTTAATAATATTAGTGGACTCGTAAATATCGATATTCCATATACGTGAAACTTTTTTGTAATTAAAAACTAAATATCTTTCGACATGTTATGACATTGTAACTAAGGTAAACAACTTATTATAAAGAATTTTCAACACTCGCAAAAGACACATAAAAACTTGATCAATAATTACGTTTAACATAGATATCAATGTATCAAATGCATGACAGTGTGTAAATTTATTAAATTAAAGTAAAGTATTAAAAAATATTAGCGTTCTGCACTTCTCTTACACTTAAAGTATAAGTGTGCCAAATTTCATTCTCTTCCGTCCGCACAATTTTCGTAAAAATGTTCCTAAAGTTTTTGCTTTGCGTATTAATATATAAATAAGTGGGAAAACAAAAAGTCGAAGATTTTTTTTTATTTATTTATTAGTAGGTACAACCGCATCAAAATATTATACAAACAATTTTTGACACATTATAAGGGTAATTCACCTCATACTTCACATTTTAACATTTTTAAACTGCATCAGTTCTAATTTATATAATACACAGGGTTACTTCTTGGTCACCGGCAAAATTTTCAGGTATGGTTCAGAATCATTAATACATTCGATTTCTGAAATAATAAAATAATTAGATATAATTACTTTGTGCCATGTTATAAACATATTTCACCACATGGCAACTGACTCGCGAGTTACGACAGGCCGTTGTCACTGGCCTTGAAGTCGATACATTTCGTGTGCGAACAACGATCGATATATTTTTAAGGATCATTTCAAATCGATTTTTATTTAACAAAATATTACAATTAAACACCCTTGGATGATGTTTATTTCCTTATTTTAAAATTTGGCCGGTAACCAAAAAGTAACCCTGTATAATTATAGTAATTAGGTACTCTATTTTTTGTTTTGAACGTTTTTTTCATTAAAGATTAAATATCAATATGATATTAGCGCAGATATTAGTAAAATAAATTAGGTGGGAGAGAGTGTCGGACTCAGTTCCTGAGCCGAAATAAATTGTGATGGTGAAAGACTTATTTATTTATTTATAATTTACAATTTTCCCAATAATATTAAATAAAATTCCGTCAAACTGTAAAGCAGTTTATTGACGGTATTCTACTCTCTAAGTTCGACACAGTTGTAAAATAATTGCGATTTAAACCAGCGAGCGGTCAACAAGCCGCGGCCTGACATCCTACTTGCGGCCCGCGAATGTCTTATAAATAAGTTATTGGGGAGGGGAGGCCAAACTAAAAAAATGAAAAAGGTAAATCGGGCTTCTAGGGTGAATATCACAAGTGCGGCGCACGTTTAGTTTATTTTGCATCCTTGCGGCCCGCGCCTGCATAAAATTTTCCGACCGCTGATCGACTCACAAATTTAAAATAGCGTTAAAATCATTTAAATTTAAATTTATGTATTAACTACAAAGAGATTTGATATGCAAATCTCACTCATTCATCACTCATTTAATTTAAAATATTAAAATATTTCGCAGGTATTGTATCCATTGTCTATTATTTTGGACCTGCTGTATTAGTTTTGGCTGTAACGATAATCGCAGGAGAATTGAATTTAAATGGATGTCGAAATTGCGAATAATTTAACTTTTAATACACACAGCGTGGCTTTTGTTTTGGTCGACCATTTAAACTTGTGTTGTAATGACGACACAATCGCACATCGGCTAGACGTTATCACTTGGCTTGCCAACTTGAAATTACGAATTTGCGGGAAATAATTATTTCAAATGCGGGTCCAGGGTTAAAACAGCGGGATCCAATTTATGATGGGCGATTGTTGTAATTTAGTCGTTGGACACTTTGTCAAGATCATCTTAAATTAGGTACTGACTAAATAACTATATTTTGCGTGGCCTATCATTTGGTCGGCAGGCTATCTGTGATGGTAGAAAAGCGGGACAATTAGTGTCCCGCACACACCCTAAGCGGGACACATTGAATAGGGCCTGAGAAGAGGGACGTCCCGCGTAATGCGGGACGGTTGGCAAGCCTAGTTGTAAAAAAAAATGTTTTTATTCAAAATAGAATTTTACATATCACTTTTTGAACTTTAACAATTATAACTACTGCAGAAGAATTTCAACCGTTCTCTTTTCTGTTGCTTTGTGTTTCATATTATTTTCGTCTTTAGTCTTAACAAAAAAAAATTACATGTCGATATTATATTTGTTGTAAATTACTGGTTAGGCTATAAGGCCCAGGTTTAAAATTCAGTCAAGCAAGAACTGTATCTATTAAGCAATGTGTTTCTTGTTTGTAAAAGTGCACCGGTAATTGTAATTCCAAATCAACAAAAATTCGTCATCATTTAGTTAATTAGGGGCTAATTTTACAGAGGAACGGGTGGAGGACCTCCGAAATTGGCTGGTCCCATCCACAGGGCGACGAACAAACCATCAAAAGGCCTCAGAGGACAGCCATGACGGCAACGATATACCGTATCTCCTCTTCATCTGTGACCCCACCGTCAACGCATCTGACGGTGCGACTATTGTCAACTTATTAATATATTTAAATATCAATAGCAACAACAAAGGAGAATGGCGAATTTGGGCCTAACTGATATAAATCAAAATAAATCTAAAATTATTATATTAAAATATAATGGTACATACTTTCGCTATAAATTCAGCTGCCAAGATAATAAAAACACGAAGGTTACGAGTTTTGAAGTAAATAAAACCCTCTCGAGATTATGTCTAGACTTGAAACAAATTAAATTTTGAAAACGTTACGACGATCTCAATGTTGTTGTTTAATATAATAATAACAATAAATAAGAGTCCAGTATTTATTACAGAGCTATGTGCTAACATTAAAGAAAGTAAATAAAAGAGTTTTATTAAAAATACAATATTTTATAAAAACAAAAGATTAATTATTATACTAAAAACAATGTAATACGAGAAAAGGGCTAAGGCAGAATAAAGTCACAATTAAGTCCTTGGTATTTTTTTATTGACACTGTCTTTTACGTGCAATAAAAATAGATAAATTGATTACCTCTTATATTTCGTGGTCGATTAAAAACAGCGTTTTATATTATAAACTTTTTTGATAGCGGATTATTTACCGACGACGAAACGGTGTATGTGCGTTTGGGCTGAGTATGTTTGTGCAGTTGAATGTTACCAATTATCTCGAAAACCAATGGTTTGATTTTAGTGTAGTTTTCAGATATGGGCTTATATTTCATTGGTGCATATTCCTAGAAAGTTGTTACGGTAACAAATCACCAGGAGGCGCTGCAGTAGGTATATATTTGTTTGTGCGATCTATCTACGAACTGTTTATGATCCAATGTCGCCATCTAGAACTCTAATTCATAAACAGCAGAGTTTTCATAGCACTTACCTGTGTATATATTTGGTTCAAGAAGAAGTAGATGCTGCAATAGGTAATAATAGTAATAATAGTAAGAAACGTCAGTAAATCCGCCGGCAGCTCTTGTCGGATTTTCTTCAATATTTAAAATATAAGCATATCGTTACTATAAAACTACTAGCTGCCCGACAGACGTTGTCTTGTAATTATTGGAAAATATGTTGTAATGGTAACGTATGTGGCCGAATTGTCAATCCGCTACGTTATCCTACAATATTATACATTCGAGATACCTACGGCAGCGCCATCTGCAGTTTGATTTTTACCCAGACCCCCGCTAGGCTCGCAGTGTGTCAGTGACAACCACTCGTACCCTAATGTATGTCAATTAACGTCTAAATGCTGTTGCGAGTGTCGCACGACTGTCGACTCTGCGACCGGTTACAGAGTCGCTAAATCCTGCGACAGTCGCCAAGTCGCCGGTCGCTGCGTCTAAAAGTCGCGTGTGCGCTGTCTCTTAGGTACATACGTAATATATAATACGTAAGTTACGTTCGTCTCGTAATAAAAGTGACACCCGGCGATAAAGTAAATAATATTACGACTTACGAGAGGCTCATAAATCGCGAGCGACGCCTGTCGCCAGAGGCAAGAGGGGCGCGGGGGTGGGGACTAAAATCTGGAACAGAAACGTATGTATACGTGCTCACACACATACGCTCCAAAACATACAATATCAAACGCATATAATAATATATTCAGTGTACAAGGTTGATACAAGCAAGAGGCATTAAATTAAACCTCATATTTAGTGTATAATTTCCAGACCACACCCTAAAAATCTGATCTATCGGATCAATAGTTTAGCCACAGGAATTTTTCAAAGTTTTTTCTCACTTCGTACACGCTGTATCGCAGATGATCGCCGGCCGGCCGGGGTCATTCACCCCCTGCTCGCTGTAGTCGCCCGGTACAAAGAGTGTTAACAATTTTTCGCTATTTAACTAGTTTGAAAAAAGTATTTTCGTATACTTGTTGTAAACTTTTTTCAATAGATTCGGATTAACTGTAGTCACTTATAGTATATGTCGTTTTATTTAATGCCTCTCGCTCTTATCAATCCTGTATATGCAGCCAAGTATGTTAATGAGTCCAACAGAGCATAATATGCTACCTCATACGTGAGTCTGTACTATTTCCTTTAAAATCAGAGTACCCATATGACATCAAATCATACCGTATGTAAATCTTGACGCTTCAAAGTTAGACTAGGTAATTGTCAGACTCTCTTGTCAGGAACTACGAAAATATGGACTGTAACTTGCTCTTACTAAGTATGACGACTGTTTGCAAGCGAAACATGAAGCACTCCAAAGTCAAGTCCAGTAAGTCAGACAGTTGACAGCGTATACGGATGCATACAAGCACATTTTCGTTTATGTGGTTCACCTCACCTGGCTCGGAGACATCTAACTCCTCAGACCGGCTTCAAAAGTACGTCACAAGCAACCGATGTATAATATTATAATGATGTACGGCAAATCGTTACCAATTAATATTGCGGCCCAAACCTTTTAGTTCAGGGCGCAGCTGCGGGTAAAGTCTGGTGAGTCAGCACAATAACCATATTAAAACAATACGGATAATAATACCGTCTCCATATAGGTTGGTTTTAATTGGTTTATCGGTTTGTTTGTGTTCTATTTGAAACTGATTTAATACCAGTCCTCTACAAACATGGCAGATACATTTGGTGTAGATTCTATTAGATCTATATCTAATAGCATTCTTAGTTCATTGGTAAAAGTAGTTCTATGTAGCATTATCCTCATAGAGGCTACGCTTATACGCTGCCCGCCTTTCTCCTCTCACCTCTTTCACCGCACACACCGCACGAAACGCGACAACACAGCTGTCACTTCACGCCGGTCTCGTGTAAGCGAGAGATACCTCCCCGGTCGTGCCGGCCCAATTAGGCTGCATGCAAGCGTGCAGTGTGGCACTACCTCTTACTTAAATAACACTTACTCTTGCTTAATTATTCAGGTTATTAAAACCCCAGTTATAGGAATATATATAATAAATAATCTGTCATAAACTGATCCTGCAACAGAAATGGAAATTGATTTCTTTATTTGTTTACAAACAAACAATTTCTTTTACTCGCGGAGTTTATGAACAAACAAATTGAAGAAAATTAATCGGACCGTCCGACGTTTTATTTCTTTGTTGTTTGATGTTAAAACATTGTTTGTTGTTTAACATTATTCATGTCCAATTCATTAAATGTGGATGTTTCTCCATGTTACTATAACGATCTACGCTTCTATTTCCTCGTTAATTTATTTACAGACCGAGCTTTAAGTACACACAGTTTCCTCATTAAAGAAAGTTAATTGAGCTTTTCAAGTTTTTTTATTAGTTTTATTATCGTTTTCCAATTTATACGTAAATAAATCTCTAAATTTAACTGACCCGTGGTCTAGTGGTTAGCGTGTTCAACCACAGACGTGAGGTCCCGGGTTCGAATTCTGGACCAAAAATTGTTATTGGGATTTTTCAATTTCTATTATCAGTCTGGAGTCAGGAAGTTGGCGGTTTTACACCCCCGTGCCTCGGAGAGCACTATAAGCCATTGGTCCTGCACCTGATTTCTCTCCGGTCGTGTCGGGCTGCCTTCCCATTGGAATATGAGAATGAGGGAATAGAGAGTGCACTTGTGTCTGCGAGCACACTTGTGCACTATAATATGTCCTGCGAAGTCGGCTCGTCGCTATAGAGACCCTACAGACCCATAATTACTAAATAAATTTCGACGTCAGTAATTGTTTTTTTTACGCACATAACTACATTTACACTAACTTAAATTCTGAAACAGACAGGTTTCAGAATTTAAAATACATGCGAGCAATCATATTATGCACTTAGGTGACAAATAAAGTAATAAACTGTGAAACTGGCCCTATTATTAAGGTACGAGGAATTACAAAAACTACTTTCCGTTAATTTTTTTTTTATGGTATAAGGGGGCAAACGAGCAGTCAGAGCTATTTTCATGACTATCTACGCCCATAGGTATTCTAATAGAGGCTATACAGATGCGCTGCCCCCCTTCCTCCTCTTTCCTCTATAGGTCACTGGCTACTTACACACCGAAAAGTGACAGTACTCCGGTCGCGCCGGCCCGATTAGGCTACATTCAAGCATTTAGTGTGACACTACATCTTACTTAAAAATAAAAAAAAAATAAAAATACTACCGAGACTTTTGTCTGATTCAGCGCCTTGTAACATGCGGCTAAACGCTATGTAATTAACATTTAGATTTAATCCTGTTCTTGAATTAGACTGCAAATTAAACTCAGCGCGTCGGAACGTGTAGCGAGCGCTTAACGCTGCGAGTTGTAAATATTCACCACAACAACTTTATCTTTACATGAATTGTGTATACGTGGTCCGGGTTTAATTAAATATGTGCGTATCTTGCTTGTTTGTTTATTACGAGTCTACTATCTATCTACTGCATTAATAATGATTAATCCTATTAATATTATAAATGTGAAAGTTTGTATGTTTCTTTGTTTGTTATTCCTTCACGCAAAAACTGCTGAACCGATTTTCATGAAAATTGGAGCACACATAGAGGATAATTCGAATTGACACATATGATAGTTTTTATTCCGAAAATATGTTCCTAAGGGATGCCATGGGATGGTCTTCTATTTTCCACGGGATGAAAATTCACACAGGTTTGTTAAATAATACAGGTTAATTAAAATTAAAAATATAATAAAAGAAAATAGAACCTCATGAAGAATGCGAAAAATATGTGTCGGTTGTCAAGAAATTTGCTCTAACTGCTCGTTTGCCCTCTTTTACTATAAAAAATTTAATTAATTTAACAGTGTACACCTACTAAACATAATTCCTACTAATTAATTAATTAATTAGCAGCCACTAATTAAGTAACTTTATTTAATTTACTTCTGAGAAGAGAGCTATGTTATGAAGATTGAAATAAACATTTCCAGCAAAACTCTGAATGCAATGCTTACAGCTTATTTTTGAACAAGATATAAAAGTGTATTCAGTATTCAAGTACGAACTAAGTGCAATCATTATAATGAGGAGATCTGAGTATGAAATAACTGCAGAAATGGACACATTTTCCTTTAGTGCATTCTATTAATGAGCAAAGAAAAATTTAATATTAATTTTCAAGAAATGTTAGCGATCACTTCCGGTCACACATCTTGCTAGTGACGTCACATCCGTATCCGCTTCAATGCCTACGATATTATTTAGTTTTGATTCAGATAGTTCTAACATTATCATGATATTGTTAAAAATCGTTCGCGATACCTGTCATGACACCTACTAATATTATAAATGCGAAAGTTTGTATGTTTGTTTTTTTGTTTATTTGTTTGTTTGATACTCCTTCAAGCAAAAACTGATGAACCGATTTTCATGAAATTTGGCACACACATAGAGGGCATCTTAGGTTAATACATAGGATAGGTTTTATCCCGAAAAAGTATTCCTATGGGATGATATTCTTTTTTCCACGGGATCGAAATTTACTCGGGTGAAACCGCGGGGCACAGCTAGTACTTATATAATATGCGATACTTCGGACAAGTTATCTTGTTGGTCGCACCGTGCGGCGCTCATGTCGTGACACACACAAACCCAAGCTTTGTTCGTGTAGACAGAGGAAAACTATGTTCGTTTCTTCTATAGTTTTATTGGTCAATTGTTCCTTAATATTTTATTATTGCCCAAGTAAGTATTGCACAATAAAAGCTAAATGTTCCCGAGACCTCCCGCCGCGTCCCATTTGTGCCTGAGCGATACGACTCAATGTTGTTTATGACTAAATTATACATACTAAAGAAACGCATTAAACTACTAAATTTAAGAGGCAAGTTTAATATAATAAGATTATAAAATGTGCATAATAAATAACATGAAATTCTTATTTCTTAAGCGCATTTACCTGTTCCATCTATTTACATGATAATTTCCCCTTCCCAGGATGTGTTTGTACAACAATATTTATTGTAATTTGATCTTGTATCTTTAAGTGTATTTGTAATGTAAAAAATGTATTAATGTATAAATTATACACACTTAAGATTAAGATCATTGGGTTTTAATTACTTATTTCTCCGTTAGTGTGAAAATTAGAGCGTTGACAGTATATTTGGTATATAATTATCTATGTCACAATAATAATGCGTTTAAGAAAAACTAGTAAATGTCCACGCGATGATAACTATAAGAGCAAGTACTAAGCATCACATAATGATTTAAAAGTTATAGACATATGCCAGTACTGATGTAGAGTGGACTTCAGCAAGCTGATTAAGTATTTATCCCACTTATCTGTAAAGGATTTGTTTTTAATGGTATAGGGGGGCCAACTAGCAGTCGGAGCCCTTTTCATGACTACCGACGGTCATAGATATCCGCATAGATCATATACAAATGCACGCACGAAACGCGACAGCACAGCTGTCACTTCACGCGGGTCTCGTGTAAGCGAGAGGTACCTCCCCGGTCGTGCCGGCCGGCTGCATGCAAGCATGCAGTGTGGGACTACCTCTTACTATTTTTTTTTAAAGTACATCCGATTTTTTACAGGAGCAAATATAATTCAATTTAATAAACACAACAAAAATATAAAACGAGGACACAGCTATTAAGAAAGTTTGCGCAGTTTTGAATTAAAAGAAATTGAATCCACATTGAAGAATAATTACAATCATTAATATTTATTAAAGCTTAGCAGATAATATACTGATGCTAAAAATAGAGAATAACCTAGAGTTGATGCCTAGTAGTGACCTAAATTTTGCATGCTCTATAAAATTTCGATTTAGACTTGTAATTTTTGCGATATTTCTTTTATAGACAAGGAACGAAAACGAAAACGCCGAAGATAAAAATTTCGTATGCGGGCACCCAAGAATAGCTAAAACACAACTTGATTCCATTAAAAGTTGTTTTAAGCAGAACTGTCAATGAAGTGAGCTTCTTCGTATTCTATGTGTTTTTAAAAGTAGTTCTTGGTGCCGAGGAGCATTAAAATGCTGTGACTAGTCGCGATTTCTTTAATTCCAAATACATAGTAATAAACTGTGCCAAGTTTCCTCAAATTCTGTGCAGAAGCTTTTGCGTTAAAAAATAAGCAATATTCACACAATTTTTAGCATTTATGTTATTGAAAAGATGTAGCTAAATTAGCCTCCATATGATCCGTCGAATTTAAGTAGTTACATCGTCGAATTTATTGTGGGAGTAAATACAATAATTTTTATTCTATTTTTCAATATATTTCAGGGGACCAAAGAATTGATAGACTCATTAATTGCGGAGGTTTCATCATATTCTACAAGTGGATATTTATATCAAACGCGATAGAATCCGTTGAAAGAATCGTAATCTTGAGCAACATTCGCGTAAATATACGTGTTCACGCTACATCGTGACGTTAAAAAAAAAAAACAAAACCGGTTTTCCGGAGCGATACCGCGCGCCACACGCGCGGCTCGGCCCCCCAGTTCGTCACACGGTCCTGGCTAGCTTACACGTTACATGCTTCTGCGCAGATAGCTATTACGAGTGTTTCCGTTGTGCTTAAATCAAGCTACTATATTTATTGCTACTAAAACTATTACTCACTCTAACTCAGTGCTTTGTCGGCTCATAATAATTATTTAATACTGCGGTGTGGTGTGTTCGAGAGAGGCGGCATTTTACTTGGACTTCAGGTAAGTCAGCTTATCCCATATTACCCGAATTCCTTTCTCCGCCCTTCGTGTGACGATAGCCATACGGCGTCGTCAATACGAAAACTATACAATAAATTTATTAAACTACTATACTAAATAAAGTTGCGGAATGTGGGTAATGTTGCGACATAATTTACATACGTGATTAGGTGAATGAGCCCTCAAGGGTTTGAGCAACATTGTACGGCGACAGGTGAAGAGGAGAGGGGAGGGGGAGACAAACAGACTGCTGTGCAAATATTTGTGGCGGTCCTATTTGGGCGCTGTAGCGTATTTCCTACCTACATTATATATTAAATTTATATACTACTACCTGTGCTCCGCGGTTTCTCACGTAAGTTTCGATGACGTAAAAATATCGAAATAAAAAGTAGATGTTGCCCGATTATCAGACCTACCAGATATGCACACAAAATTTCATGCCAATCAGTCTACACGTTTCGGAGGAGTATGGTAACTTACATTGTGACGCGAGAATTGTATACAACGTGGCGCCGCAATAGTGACATTACATTTAACACACATGTAGGTTTTCGCATTTTCATTTCATAGAGGTATTATATTTCCATTAAACATTATTATTTACGGATTAATTATTTAAAAAAAATAGCATCTTAGAGCAACCTATACATAAAGAAGTCTCGCGCTGAGGTCAGGTTGTAACGTCGCGTAAATTGATTCAGTACTATCCGTTTGTCGAGAGTCGCAGTCTTTTTTTTTTTAGGTAGACTCTACGCTAACAGGCTGAAGGTCCAGTGCGGCTTCATCTGTATGAAAGGCGAGGGCCCTAAGGTAGCTCGATCCTCTGTATTTGTGGTCGATGGGGGTGCAGACCCCCCCTTCTTTCCCAGCTAGTCTGGGAGGAGGCAAACCGGATTATTAAGATTAATAGGTTATGCTATTATTATCTTGGCCAGAAGGACAGCGGGTGTCCTCACGCGCGACAGCTAAAAAGTGGCCGACACGGGTCATGAGCTAGAAGAGCTCTATGAGCTATCATGACTGGGGGGCCCGGACCCCCCAAGTTGCAGTCGCATGTTGCGCGGTTGTCGACTTCTCTCACGTAAGTAATTTCATTAATGAATTTTTGCAAGGATGGTCCCTTTTAATATTACTTTTTTATTATTTAGTTTGTTTGAAAAATAATTTTTCTCAATTTACGAATTATTTAAAATTTTCAAAATTTATGTGATTACTGGGCACTAGCCGCACCCGTATGTTAAATTAATGTTAAATAATTGGTAAGAGGTAGTGCCACACTGCATGCTTGCATGCAGCCAAATTGGGCCGGCACGACCGGGGAGGTACTTCTCGCTTACACGAGACCGGCGTGAAGATACAGCTGTGCTGTCGCGTTTCGTGCGGTGTGTAAGTAGCCGGTGGACCATGGAGCTGGGAGGAGAAAGGGGGGCAGCGCATCTGTATAGTTTCCATGCAGATGTCTATGGGCGTCAGTACTCATAAAAATGGCCACAACTGCTTGTTTGCCCCCCTATACCATAAAAAAATGTCGCTATTGTAGAGCCTCGCTGTATGTATATAGATATTAGACTTCTGCTTGACTGATACAGGTTATACTTTTAAGATCAGCAGTATCTTTAAAGCTTTATATTTGAATCTAAAAACATAATATGATATCGTTTGCGCTAGCGCTTTGTCGTACGTCTGTTGATCTGTGTTAACCTTTTACTCCGAAACTAATGGCTGAATGAAGCTAAACCAGATTACTGAAGTTTGAAATATCTTAAAGCACAGATTGTGTTACTAATTTAATGTAAATAAATGAAATAGTAGATTATATGGTACTTCCCGTTGACACAATAAAGAAATTTGACAAAATATAGTATCATTCATTGACTAAATAAAAAGGTACTATATTTTATTGCAAAGAAGCAAATAAAGCTTTGGCCTTTATGTAAATAAAAGATTAAAGGAATTTCAATGGGAGCTTTATACTGACTACAATCCAGCTTTTGGAGTTAAATTTATTATGAATGGATCAAGAACGTACAGAAATGAAGTACGATTTGTTATCTATATGATTTACTAGCTGCGCCCCGCGGTTTCCCACGTAAATTTCGATCCTGTGGAAAATAGAAAATCATCCCATGGCATCTCATAGGAACATTTTTTTCGATATAAAACTATCCTATGTGTTAATCCATGTTACTCTCTATGTGTGTGCCAAATTACATGAAGATCACATGATATATATACGCACATCTTGATATGACCGCGATCGGTTGTCGATGAACATTTATTCGATTAGGAATGAATAAATCAAATAAAGAAGTGATTTATTTCATGTAACAGTCTGCTCTCGGTGTTCAACTTTTTGTTTTCCGCCGAACGTCCGGCAGTTGGCTTACGAAATCGTTCGACAAGAAACATGATTTATGATCGGGTAATGGGGTTGTGCTCTGCTATGTTATACTAGTAGTTATAGTATAAGCGGGCAAACGAGCAGTTAAAGCCTTTTGGCGAATACCGACGCCCATTAACATCCGCATATTTAATTTAGAATCTCTCCTTTCTTGTTCCTGCCATAACGGGTCAGAGGAAATTCACAAACCACATAAAATGTGTAACTGTCATGTAGCGGCGGTACCATGTGGGCGAGAGAACAGCCTGTCGCTGGAGGGATCCTGTTGTCTACGAATCCGGGATCCTCCAAGTATAGCGGCTGAAGGCACCCGCAGTTTAGTCGGTGTTGTGACGCGCCGTGTCGAGTCCGACATAGGTCTAGGGTTCATCCGGGCTCCTAGGATTCATGCGTAAATGTATTCCCCTTTTTTTTTCTTTTTTTTTGCTTAAGTTGGGGAAAACCTGGAGGGTATGTGGGATCCATTAAACCCCAGCGGAGTTCCTTCTCATCCGCCCAATAAGAGAAGCCACGGGAACGCGATAACATACAACCGCGACTTCTCCAGCGGTTGCCGAAGTGGTCTCTACTCAGGAGAGTTACATGGTACTCTCCTTACTACGTTTTGATGTGCTGGAACACGCAGTACACCGAACTACTCGGCTCTAATAGAATTGAATTTCCAGGCCACACCACAAAAATCAGATCTATCGGTGCAATAGTTTAAGCACAGGATTTTTTTTTAGGTTTTTCTCACTTCGTACACGCTGTATCGACAGCTGATCAGGAGCCCGGCCGCCCATAGTCGGCCGGGGTCTATCACGTCCTACGTTACCGCTCGCTGTAGCCGCCCGATACAAAAATTTTTTTCGCTACTTAACTTCAAAGTATTTTCATGTACTTGTCATAAGCTTTTTTTATAGTTTAGGATTAACTTTAGGCACTTATAGTATATGTGGTTTAATTTAACGCCTCTCACTTGCATCATCCTTGTATAACTCTGAGCCTGTTGTGAATAAATAGCGGTCATATCTGGTTTCCTCGGAGCGGCTCCGGTACTCTGTAGCTAATCCTAACTCACAATTTTATCTGATCCATCTGAAGTCTGTTCGTGGCCTAATTAAATGTATTCGTGATTTATATCGCTTGATATTACTATAAATGAGACGATCAAGTGAGCTTGTATTTGATAGATTGCTATCTGCTTCGATAAATTAAAACAATTAATAAGGGCGACAACACACACTACTTTTAGCAGTGGCGATCGGCGATTTTGCGACTACATCTAAGCTGCATCACGATTTAGCGACTCTGCGTCCAGCAGCGGTATCGGAATCGCGACAATTAGTGACTGCTCCATTGCTCGATACGCAGCACACGCAGCTTTGCGACTAATCGCCGCGTTCCGCGTTCTGCGCGCTGCGGAGCGTCTGGTTGCTGCATTCAGCTTCTAAAAGCGACTAAATCGCCGATCGTCGATGCTAAAAGTAGCATGTGTGCGGTGTATCTAAAATTTTATTAGGTGACATTATTAATTTTAGGGATGAAGGATTTAATGCTTGACAATTATAGAAAAAAAATATTACAGTCATTTTCAATAGTATGAATTGACAGTGACATTGACGCTTGACCGTTCTTCGACCTTCTATGAAGTAGCAGTCTGCTAGAAACTATACTCGGAATTTTAATTCGATTCCAGATTTGACAATTTCAGTGTTGTAACGTTATGACAAATACTAAATAGTGACGTTGCGAAATTATTCGATACGGAAATGAAATATTTCCGAATCGATTCCTCTTCTTTATAGTAGTATCAACTACTACTTTAATCGAAACTAAGTACATAAAAAATTAAATATTTTTGAACGGATAATTTAGTTATGACGATTAATTAAGTATCTGAGAGTTTTCTTTAATAATTATATGTGAAATTAATAAAAATATGTGATAATGAAGGAACATGAGAAATAAAACAAATGGGCCTCCAATTGCACAAAAGTTTCATTTTTCACGTACTTGTAGACGTTGCGGATCATTACTTTTTCAGTAACAGTTAAAGCTCTTCGTGGACGTTTTTTTCTTGGAGACAAGAATATTTCCGTGTCTTTTTGTGATGTACTTGGCTGAGGATCCTCAAAGTTCACAAAATGTAACAACAAACACGACGTAAATATACTTTAACAAAAACTCAACAAAATATCGCAATTAAACAAGATATTTTTGACGACCAGCCTGCCGCAGTGGTACAGGGCTCGGATAAGTGGAGCATGTTACACCAGGGGTCGCGGGTTCGAATTCCGCCTGGGTCATGAATGTTTATCTCTGTATTGTATGTATTTCTATAATAAAAATCTTAAATATGTAACATTTCTTAAAATTCATTAAACATATTAAATATATTCCATTGTCTAGTACCCGTAACACGGGTACCTTACGGTACTTAGCACGGGGCTAGGCTAACGTGGTGTGTAAAGTCCACAGATATTATTATTTATTTATAATAATTCGTGCGGTCAGACTGGAAGAATGAAGCCGAATGGCAAGATAAACAAATGGCGGTAGCTGTCCGATCTCGCGTGTATTGCCAAGACAGAAAACTGTATATCAAGGCTCTTTTATTATAAGTTTTGTTTTTTTAACATAAATGACAAAATAATATAAAAACATAAATATTAACTTTTAATAAAATAAAGCACTTGTTATTAATTAATGATGATTTTTATGAATTATTATGTATTTATTTCAATAAAAATCAATCATTTATTTTATCAATTATAGAATAATTGGCACACCGACATTATAATTATAATTACATATACTTTATGTATATCGCGATTGTTTATCGATTGTTGTGTTCACCACTATTATGTTATATGTGGTATCATTATTTTATAAAATGACAGTAGCTAATGTCAAATGTGGAATCGAATTATAATTCCGAGTATAGAATATAATCTAAATCTGGTCACAAGACTCATGATTCTAGGAACACAGAACAGTAGTCCAGAACTTAGTGTATTTCGTTACTTATTTACGTACTTTAAGATATTTTACATATTGGTTACGGTCCGGTTTTTTGTTTAAAGCGTGTAAATAAGAAAAGGAGACTCTATAGAGTGCCCCTTCAGTTCAATCACCTTTGTCTAAGGTGCCTTAAGGTACTCAGCACCTTAACGCTTGAAGCTCCAGGTTTCAACCACAGTGGAATAAAGAAAAAGAGTAACAATTATTAGCAAGGAAACCCGAACGTCTACAAAGATAAAGCGTTTACATAATTTTAATGAGATCCTGAAGGAATTAATTGCTTTGTGTTTTCTGAGGTATGGGGCTTCTTATTTCACGGAAAATACTTTTTTATTAATTACATTTACAAATACAAGATTAGCCTCTATATGCTTAATAAAACGCCTCCTTTTCCAAATAATTAAATAATATTAATTATTTATTAATTATTATCCATTTATTTATTTAATAAGCATTTAAAGGAACTAATATTCTTGATTTCATTATCTTCTGTACTAAGTTATACACAATATTTTAATATTCATTTTATTAGGTTGTCGACATTGCTGTTTATAATTTTTACATAAAAATCGGCCCATAAGAAATTTCATAGACTGGGGTCTCCAGTCTCTTACATTAACTTATTGTATATTTTTACCCTTTTCATTTGGCTTTATTGGACAGCTACCAAAATGGAGTTCTCTTTATGTATATTTGCCATCTAAAGGGAAACTAATAAATGGGTTATGAAGAAATGAAAAGAAGCAGAAGGATAATTTGTTTATTTAACATTGTAATTATTTGCAATAGGGAATATGCGTATGATTGAAATAATGATATTTTTTTTTGTACGTAAAGTCTTTTCCTGTAGAAGTACCCACGTATTAATATTTTTTATATAATTTTGTTTTGAATTAGAAAATAATTATTGAAATGTGCAAAATTTGTGCGGGAGAATTAAATTAGGTGAAACGCAACGCCATTGGTCGGAACGAATTGTGACGTGTCCGTTCACTATCTTTCAGAATTTGACCACCAGGCTGGCGCAGTGGTACAGGGCTCGGATAAGCGGAGCATGTTGGGCCAGGGGACGCGGGTTCGAATCCCGCCTAGTTGATGGATTTTGTTGTTGTTTATTTATGTATTTATATAATAAAAATCTTAAATATATAAAACATGTCTTTAAATTTCTTTAAAAATTAAAGAAATGTTTTATATATAAAATTTCTTAAATTTATACTTAAGAATGTTTTTTTCTTATTTAAAGTATAAATTTAAGAAATTTTATATATGAAACATGTCTTTAAATTTCTTTAAAAATTAAAGAAATGTTTTATATATAATATTTTTTAAATTTATACTTTAAATAAAAAAAATATATATAAACGAATATAAAAATTTTTAAAAGAAAAAGAAAATATTTATTAAAACATTTCTTTAATTTTTAAAGAAATTTAAAGACATGTTTTATATATTTAAGATTTTTATTATATAAATACATAAATAAACAATAATTTAAATAAGAAATGTTGTATATAAAAAAATTCTTTAATTTTTAAACAAATGTTTTATAAAATTTCTCTTTCATTTTATATATTTAAGATTTTTATTAAATGAATACATAAATAAACAAAACAAAATCCATGACCTAGGTCGCCAGCCTGATTGTCAAATTCTGTTTCTGATTGAAGAATGAATTGTGACGTCAAAACGCGCGGTAAATTGCGGGCGTTTAAAAAGCTGCTATCAGCCAACTAGGTACTTTGAAACATTTTTTTTTCAACCTAATATTGTTGTTTCAGTGCTGATTTTTTTTTTACATTGATGTAATGATGTAAATTATCATTTAAAAATATAAAAAAAATACATGCATATTCCCTATTGTTATGTTTTATTGTTGTATTGTTATAATATATTGAAGGGCCATCTCGTCGAGCGACACCGCCCTGAGGAACTTGTTGGCGGTGCTGACCAGCTCCTTCGCATGTGCGGCCCAGACCGGCTCCTGCACGAAGTCCGCCACCTCCTTCCAGTAACCAGTTGGAGTTGGCGAATTTATGCACCACGTCCGCTGCAGCTTACACGCACTCACTCAAATTTCACAATTGTCAGTTATATAGGTCCATTATAGGTTTTGGAAAATACAAATACAAACATTTTTATTGTGCAAAAAATACATAATATACATTGATCGCTGGCCTCCACACTAGGATTCGCTGTGTCGTCTTTTTCGTCACATAATGATTCAATTATTTATTTATTTTTTATTTATTTATTAAAAAGTCTTAAAAAGTTTGTTTTCATTGAAAATTTGTGCATAAATGGCTGTAACTTTTTATTGTGTTAAAACTTTATCATTGTTGTAAAGCTAAAAACGAAATTTTGCAATTACTTCCTCCTTTCTTAAGTCGATCATAGATCAATGTTTACTATCAATACAATCGTTTTGTCCTCATCCAATCAACTTTATCGCTACTCGCTCATCGTTATCTTCGCTCACTCATCAGTTCGCATTACGCAAGATAAGTCGTCCTGAAGTAAATCCTACAGTTATCAAGATCCCCTCCCTTACTACAGATATGGAGGACAATCTTATTTATTTTATCAGCATCCTTAACAACATGATACTAGATATAAATGCGAAAGTTTGTATGTATGTTTGACGACCAGGCTGGCGCAGTGGTACAGGGCTAGGATAAGCGGAGCATGTTCCGCTAGGGGTTGCGGGTTCGAATCCCGCCTTGGTCACGGATGTATTGTATGTATTTCTATAATAAAAATCTTAAATAGGTAAATGAAATTTGTTAAATTTTAATGTTTTAACATTAAATATATTGTCTTTTGTCTAGTACCCGTAACACAAGTCCTTACGGTACTTAGCACTAGGCTAACGTGGTGTGTAAAGTCCACAGATATTATTAACATAATAATAAAATTTGATTGTTTGTTTGTTTGTTTTTCCTTAACACAAAAACTATTTAACTGATTTTCATGAAGTTTGGCACACACACAGAGAGTTACTTGTATTATCACATAGGATAGGAGTGTTTATCCCGAAAAAATGTTTCTGTCGGATGCCACGGGATGAATTTCTATTTTTCACGGGATCTATATTCAGGCGGGTGAAACCGCGGGGTTCTTCTATACTTATAAATAAAGTAGAACAGTAAGTCTATGGTTTTAAAATAACTAGGTTTTTTCGAGTGCAATTAGTTATTTTTACGAAACTAACATCGAAATTACTACTTACACCTCGTACACCTCAAAAAACAATTTAGCTTAGGACTTGGCTATCATAAGGCGTGTAAGGACCACCGATATTAAAAAGAAAATTAGATTAGAAAGATATTCGATGTAGTAGTTCGGCTAAAATGTCATTCTTATGTTCCACAATGCAGTAACGTAGTGCCACGCTGCATGCATGTAGGCTAATTGGGCCGGCACGAGCGGGGAGGTACCTCTCGCTTACGCAAGACCGGCGTAAAGTGACAGCTGTGCTGTCGCGTCTCATGCGGTGTGTAAGAAGCCGGTCTCACATGGGGTTTGGAGGAGGAAAGAGGGCAACGCGTGTATATAACCTCTAGCGGATGACTATGGACGTCAGTCATGAAAATTACTCCGCTTCCCTAAAAAAAAGCTGGATGGTAACCGTCTTAAATGCTGGACCTAGAAATAGTGTCAAGAAGTAAGTACATACTATAGTGAATTGAGATATACGGATACAGGCTCACGAGACCATTGGTGTTCACGTGTGCAAATGGCGGGTCGCAGGTTCAAACGCCGCGTTACATAACCGCGCTCCCGCGGAGTACACACTACTTGTTACTTAAATTCCATCAAAGCATCCAATTTAGTTCGTAGTATTTAAACTGTTTTAATGCTTCAGTGTCTACTTCCAAAGGATTTCTTAAACTTTTTGCAGTCAAGATCCTTTCCAGATTTGAAGAGCTCCGCGGACCCTGTCAAAGAATATTCTAGGAAAAGAAAACAAACCTTATTTATGTAATATGTACTATTTCAAAAATCACTGTATGTGTAAAATATTGTTAAGGTTTAACTGAGATACCGCGGACCCCTGACACATACGCTACGGACCCCCATGGCGACCGTGGACCTCACTTTAAGAAACCCTGCCCTAAAAGCGCGTTCTAAGACCGGCACTGTGAAAAAAAGACGAGCAAAATAGTGTAAAACAGTAATACTGCGTCACACTTTTACTTCTTTTATTTTTATATAATACAGGGGGCAAACGAGCAGACGGATCACCGAGATGGAGGTGATTTCCGCCGCCCACAAACATCTGCAACACCGGGGTTTTGCAGTTGAGTTGCCGACCTCTAAGATATGAGCAGACTCTTCTCTTGAAGATCCTTTAGTCAGATCGGTCCGGAAGTACCGAGGGCGGCAGCTGGTTCCACAAAGAAGAAGTGCGCGGGTTGAAGATGCGAGAACTTCAGTATCATGGGGCCCGCAGCAAATTCACTAGCGAGTGCCTGTCTCGTCGACTATTAGGCCACTGCAAGTAGTGATGTAGCATATTAAAAATTGTCACGCGTGAAACGATTTTTTTATCTGATATTCAACTGCTTAAATTGCCGCCTTTTAGGAAACTATTTAATTTATGTTCAATATCATTTTACAAGTACATATATTAATGCCATAGAATTGAAAATAAAAATAATAAAACTAACAAAACCCAAACAAACATGTTGAGTTCAATATACATAACATTTCTCTATATCCGTGTAATTGTACTGAGAGTTCAAACTCCTAGACTAGTGATGCCGCTCGATAGTCTATCGATAGTGTGGTAATAGTGAGAATATCGACAGGACTATCAATAGTATCGATATTTTTGGAGATCTATAACAGTACCGATCGATAATATCAATAATAGAGTGAGCGAATCAAATGTAAGACAATATTCATAGAGTGATATATTACGGCAATCTCGTGGACAGCGCGGCGTGGGGAACTTCCGGGCATTTAGAAAATTTTGTCTTAATACAACTTTAACTGAGTCGTAAAATCTTTAATGACAACAAATTAAATACTAATTATTCAGTCATTTTATTAGAATTTAATTTCTCTGTGGTGCCTATGCACTGCTGAAACCCCGCTGCTATCAGCGGGGCTTCAACTGGCTGCACTCTCTTTTCTTGGCTTGTATAAGTCATTGCAATCTTGTACTCCCTCCTGCTTTGACTGGGGATAGAAATTTAATTATATTCCTACTCCTCCTTTTATTTCTTCTGATAAATTTCGTTGCGGATCCCAAGACAGTTTTAACTTTTCCCTCGGGTTCCCTGAGATCATATCATAAGGTCATTCTGGTTGCCGCTGTTGATCCTGGCGACACAGGAGTAGCAGCGATGGCGATGGGGAGAGTTGATCGATGGTTATCGATAGTGTCGATAGCACAGCGACTACCAAAGTTAGATAGGTACTATCGATAGCATCGATAGCACAGCAACTATCAAAGCTAGATACTATCCATAGTATCAATACTATTATAAGTCAACAATAGTATTATTATATTTTATGCTATCGATACTATCGATAGTATCAAACATATCAATACTATCAATAATTCTATCGATATCCCAACTGATTTTCGAGGTCAACTATTCATAGTGGTACTATCGATAGTTCGGCACCACTATCCCGGCACTCCACTAATAGAAGTGAATTCATTACAAGTTAGTTACTTGTGCCGACCTCTGCAACTTGTTGCATCTCGTCTGTTTCAAAATCTTCATTATTATTGTTACAATCAGCCAGTCATCGTCATCTCGTAAATGATTTATTGGAAGTGAGCGGCTTCAGGTTCTTTATTATGAACTAGTTGACCAGACAGCAGTTGTCTTGTCATTATTGAAAAATATGTTGTCATGGTAACGGTAATGATAATGATATGTAACTGAATTGTCAATCGGCTATTTTATTTATTTCCCACAACTTAAACTATCATTATAGGTTATGCCTAATACGACAGCTAAGTACATAACATTTCAAAGTTAAATACCAAAAAAATTTATACAATAATAATCTTACATATACTAACAAAAATGTGTATAAATGTCTGTATACTATTTTTTTCGGTAATTAATTATCGTATAGTACCTACTCTTTTAGAGACCATACATATAGACGCCTTTGTGAACTCACTCATAGAACTGGTAAATAAGTCGAGGTTTTCAGCTATTAAATTGATAGTGTGAAGTGCGCGGGTTAAAGGTGTATCCCTGAGAAGTTTGGTTTTGTTGTGTTGTTGTTTGTGGTTTTGTCGAACACTAGTGTATTTTCAGATACCGACTGCAGCATTATATATATATTGATAAATGATGGCCATTACGTTACCGAGGACTAGTACCTAAATAACAAAAAATCTAAATCCGTCCAGTAGTTTTTGCGTGTGCGCCGCACAAGACACAGACAAACTGACGTCTTCTACAGTTTTATTATATGTATAGATGAAAATGGCGGCGTGTTTATTAATAATAATTAATCCCTCTCGTAAAATATATTTCCAGCCAATTGCGTGGTGAATGTCTATAATAATGCTTTCTTTAAAAAAGTTAGCGAACTTAGAGTAGGAATTTCACACAAGTAGTAAATCCCAAAAAATATGAAACTCTATTGTTTGAGGCAGGTGTGTGATGTTGGAAGTAGGGGGTCCTGTCAATACCGTAATAAAATTATATTACGTGTGTCGGAGCTGTCCGGGGCCCATGTCTAGTAGTATAGGAGCGTATGGATTTTGTGGCACATTTATTATGGTGCTTATGCTACCCGTACGTAATGTCATTATCTAATATCTATACATATTATAATAAAACTGTAGAAGACGTCATTCCGTCAGCGGCTTGTGCGGCTTTCCCGTAAAAACTACTGGACGGATTTTGATGAAAGTTTTTTTGTTATTATATATAGCAATGGGTGCTCGATAAAATTTAGGCTATAAATAATAATTTATCAATATATATTTTAATAAAAATTTAAAAAAATACACTAATGTAGGTTAAAATACTGGATTGACAATTCGGTCACATAACCTTACACATTACCATGACAACATATTTCCAATAATGACAAGACAACGGCTGTGGGATCCACTAGTCATCACTAAACATCATAACACACACACACACACTCTCGCTTGCATTAAAGAGGTATAGAATACTGGTCCCACCGGTCGAGCAGCGCGAGCTGATGATGATGGGTCTACTGGGTCAACTGTTAGGGCGGCAGCACACGGGCTACTTTTAGCATCGACAATCGGCGATTTTGCGACTGCATCGATGCTGCATTACGATTTAGCGACTCCTTGCGTTCAATCGCGGTATTGGAGTCGCGCGATTTAGCGACAGCTCCGCTGCTCGATACGTAACACTCGCAGTCGCTTAGCGACTAAATCGCCGCGTTCTGCGTTTTTAAGTGCACGCTAGGGAGCGTCTGATCGCTGTATTCAGCTTCTAAAACGTCACTTAATCGCTGATCGCCGAAGCCAAAGTAGCACGTGTGCGGTGCCTCCTAATGACACAGTAATTAACCAAGCTCTCGCCCTTTGTCACTTGATCCTGCATCTCATTACTTCGTTTCTGTTATATTTCAAATATTTAAAACGCGCTGGCCCCTTCACATAATTATCGCTGAATACTTTAAAAATGTTTTAAATTAAAATTTCCATTAGAACCTGTCGTGAATTCAAAATTTAATATATTATGTACTTGCGTTAAAATCCATTCGCGGCATCTAGTGACCACCTTTTTAAGCTATATATTTCATAGTGCTTTTCTATACAGCTCGTAGCTAGTAAAAGCTTCGTATGTGTAACTCAAATAAGACATTCATTATCTTCTCCGAAAATAAGGTTTTTGTTTTATAACAAATATTCTGAGATTTGCTGCGTCAACGCTTATTAAAATTTATATTTTTATTTTATCTTAAATTATAGTTAATTATCGTAATGACTAATGTATTTTTAAATAATTCGTATAATTTTTAAGACGGCTTAAAATACTTAACTTACTTAACTTTAGTAAGAGGTAGTGCCACGCTGCATGCTTGCATGCAGCCGAATTGGGCCGGCACGACCGGGGAGGTACCTCTCGCTTACATGAGACCGGCGTGAAGTGACAGCTGTGCTGTCGCGTTTCGTGCGGTGTGTAAGTAGCCGGTGGCCCATGGAGGTGGGAGGATAAAGGGGGGCAGCGCATCTGTATAGTCTCTATGCAGATGTCTATGGGCGTCGGTAGTCATGAAAATGGCTACAACTGCTCGTTTGCCCCCTTATACCATAAAAAAAAAAAACTTAAATCGTTACTTACTTCAGAAACTAAATATTAGCATCATCTCCACGACGGTAGCGAAACGGCGAAGCCATACATTTTCACTAATATGTAGATTTTGTGAAGTTAGGGTCGGTAGATCTAGGCCGTGTAGATTCAGAAGCTGGGCTCTACGTGAGATCTGGTATCTTCTTACAGAGCAAACCTTATGTGGTCGTCATGGCAACATTTTACATGAAATGTTTTTGGGCTAATATAGTCAAGACACAAGTGCACGCTCACACGTATTATTAACGACAGGCCGGCGCGGTATTAATAAACGAAATGAATACATTCAGCCGCTGTGTGGATACAGTTATATCCACTTTATCCACCTGCACAGAGGCGCGAGCTTACCCGCTGTAATATATTACAGCTTACGCTCTCAATATCTCCACTCTCTCTGTTACATTGAAATAGTATTTGCATATAAGCTAAATGCGAGCAACTTACTATTTCTATTACATATATTTAGAAAGAAAGAAAGAAAGATTTTTATTGATTATAATAAAATGGAAAATTTCACATATAACAAACATAATATTAATTGAATGTAATCAATATGGGTAATGCCATTCGACAGAAAACTAAACTCATTGATGCTCTTAGTTTCTCACAGATGCTAAAATGGCGATGGGCTGGGCGTAGCCCGACTCACAGATAACCGCTGGACCAAAAGGACAACATCATTGTCAGGGCCATCGGGCCAGAGAAGAAGAGGAAGACCTTATGCCCGCTGGGTAGACGACATTATAAAAGTAGGAGGCACAAACTGGATGCAAGCAGCAGAGGACAGAAACCATTGGTCAACTCTGGAGTTCTTCTCCCACCTCCATGGGCCACCGGCTACTTACACACACCACGAAACGCGACAGCACAAGTGTCACTTTACGCCGGTCTCCTGTAAGCCAGAGGTACCTCCCCGGTCGTGCCGGCCCAATTCAGCTGCATGCAAGCGTGCAGTGTGTCACTACCTCTTACTGAAATTTGTATTTGAATTTATTAATCATATAATAAATTACTGTATTAAAATAATTTACTACGTATTTATATTAATTAGTAAGTACCTACTTATACAGATAGATTTAATTGTTGACGTTCTAAAAGTAATTCCTGTAATTCTATTTTGAATAAAAACTTTTCATTTCTTTTCATTTCATTTCATTTTATTTCATACAATTAAATAGCAGTAACATGAAAATGTTTTACCGTCCTCATTCCCGGGGGACATTGTCTAGACTTGTAACAAACTAGATGTCGTCGGGAATACCAACATAAAAATAAAAGGTTTGCGTTCCTTAATTGTATGTAGATAAAAAAAAGTGTGTGTTTTGGACCACACAACTGAAGTAAAACTTAATTATTGCTTTAATACACAAAGTCATTACCGTAGTTACAATGTCATGTAACAGCTATCGGGTTTCGTGCGGTGTGTAAGTAGCCGGTGGCCCATGAAGGTGGGAGGAAGAGTGAGGGCAACGCATCTGTTTATCTCGGGTGTCGGTAGTCATAAAAATGACTACGACTACTTGTTTGCCCCCCTATACCACAAAAAAATAAACTTCTAAAATTTGTTTATTTTTTCATGCAAAGAAACTCAACATATTTCCATGAAATATGTGTAACGTCGGTGATATTTTATCAACAGAACTTCGGGAGCCGGCGGCGTGAGTTATAGACTGAGTGTAAGGGGAGACTGGGGATCTAAGTGCCGTTGTGAAATGGTGGATTTAATGTTACGATGAAACTGGTGCTTTGAATCTCACTATATTTTGAATAACTTTCTGATTTCATGTTCATACTAGCTTCCGCCCGCGGCTTCGCCCGCGTGGATTTCGGACTTCAAAAATGTTTCAAAATTTTAACTTATTATGTTATTCTGATATGAAAGCTATATTACTGTAAAGTTTCATAAAAATCCGTTCAGTAGTTTTTGTGTGAAAGAGTAACAAACATCCTTACAAATTTTCGCATTTATAATAGTAGTAGGATTCTAATGGGACGGCAGTCCGTCATCAAGGGCAGTACCGACGGCTTAACGTGCTCTCCGAGGCGCGGGGGTGTATCACCGCCAACTTCCTGACTCCGGACTGCTATTAGAAATTGAAAAATCCCAATAACGTTTTTGGTCCGACCCAGGACCTCACGTTGAACATGCTTATCACTGGACCACGAGGCAGTCAAGTAAAAGGTTAGAATAATATTAAAAACAAGCATCAGTTATCATCTTCTGAAATCATTAAGAACATTCACAGCTAAGGAACGAAACACGCCGCTGTTCACGTTGTTCACTCTGTCACGCTGTTCACGCAGCCGTCGTGTCACGTTGTCACGCCAACTTCGGCTGCGAGCCAAATACGTGATTCAGCGAGCTTTAATAAATAAACGTGATACTGCGAAACTATGTTAAATCCCACCAATATTATACATAAATATGAACGTTTTATATTCCCAGTGGCGTGACTACACCGCTCAAGGCCTGTGGTAGTTCATCAGATGGGGCCCCCAACTTATAGAAGCTTCTTTTTTTTACTAAATGTGTAATAAAAAATGTTGAGTTAGGATTCTCCTCTGACCGGGGCCCCTTCCTGCTGGGGGCCCGTGGCATGTTGCCGACGCGCCAGCCTATAGTTACGCCCCTGTATATACCCATGTTTGTTATTCTTTTACGCAAAAACTTTTTTGTATTAAATTACATTTGGCACCGATATGAGGTACAATCTACAATCACAAAATTACTTTATAAACCGAAATAAATAACAGTTCCTTGCAAGACTACACGGGTAAAAACACAGCATCTTTCTTAACTATATAATGTAGCATAATTCTAATACAGACAGACAAACGAGCAGACGGAGCCACTTACTGACTTCTGACGTCCATTACCATCCGCAGCCGTCAATACCAACAACCAACCCAGAGCCACACAACAGCAGAGGTTCTAAAGAATACAAAGAACATTGTATAATCATCTATATATATAAAACTCAAACGTGACATAGCCAGCTATCAACGCACAGCCCAAACCTCTGGACGGATCAAGCTGAAATTTGGCATCCACGTAGATGTTACGACGTAGGCATCAGCTAAGAAAGGATTTTTAAAAATTCAACCCCTAAGGGGGTGAAATAGGGTGTTGAAGTTTATATGGATTTCTTAGAAATTAAACGCGGGTGAAACCGCGGGGCACCGCTAGTACAAAATAAAAGTTAAATATTCACTTCACTTATAGTGAATTAGCTCTCAAGTCTCCAGTTAACTCTAGAAAGGTGAACTTCAGCGCTAATTAACTGAATGATAAAATGTATAAACAAGTAACTTATAAGTTATAAGTGCTAAGTCTTATAAAATGTAAATACTAACAATATCTCATTAATTAAGCCGTCGGTCCTGCGCCCGATTTCTCATCGGTCGTGTCGGATTGCCGTCCCATCGGTATATGAGAATGAGGGAACAGTGAGTGCACTTGTGTCTGCGCGCACACTTGTGCACAATAATACGTCCTGTGCAGATGGCTCGTCTATATAGACGGCCGCCGTAGCCGGCTACGACGTTGTAATGAGATCGATCGCACACAGTACACACACCCCAAAACACTGTACAATAAATTATTACTAGTGATCCCGAGAAGATCGAAATTCGATCTAAGTAAAACTTTTTTTACATATCGTATGACATGTTAATATGTCGTCGTAAGGAAAACACACACATAGAAGGTTCATCAATAATTACATGTGTCATATATCAATGTGTCAAATGCATGGTAGTGTGTGTAACGTTTTATTTATTATATTAACGCACTTTATAAACATTATTATTAAAAAATATAACCGTTGTGCACTTCTCTTACACGAAAATTACAAGTGGGCCAAATTTCATATTACATAATATGTCCGCGTAATTTTCGTAAAAATGTTACGAAGTTTTTGCTAATGCTGGCAAATTGCCTCTGAACGTATCTAGGCGTTGAAATTCTAATGCAGGTACAGATGTAACATTAAATAAGAGATAAATCCTATTAATATTATAAATACGAAACTTTGTGTTTGCTGTGTGTGTTACTTCACGCAAAAACTGCTGAACCGATTTTCATGAAATTTGACACACTTGTAGAGAGTAACATGGATTAACACATAGGATAGTAGTTTTTATTCCGAAAAAATGTTTTTATGGGATGCTTTAGGATGATTTTCCACGGGATCGAAATTTGCGCGGGTGAAACCGTGGGGCGCAGGTAGTAAACTTATATTATAACTTGCAGTTTCAGTTTTCACCAACATGAACTCTATGTCGAAAGAATACATTTTTTCCGTATTAATTGCTTTTTTATGTTATTCTAGATTATAGTCTATATCTAGCCCATTTCAATCCCGTCCAGTTTGCTTTTGCGTGATACCAAAGCTCAGAACCAATAAACACTGTCAAACGCCTGCCTTTGATCCGGTTCTGATTACTCGACGCTTTCATATTGAACGAGCGCGAGGAGCCACACGACCCGGAGTGTTTTCATAAATACCAACGACCATAAACATCCACACAGGTGTTGTGGAGATGCATTCCCACCAGAAACAAATGACGAACGAGACGAACTCGCAGCACATCACGACACCATCTTAGTAGTTAACAAAATATAACATTTTAAGCAAGAGTAAGTGTCATTTAAGTAAGAGGTAGTGTGCAAGGAGAAAGAAGGGCAGGGCATCTGTGTAGTTTCTTTATGGATGTCTATAGGCGTCGGCAGTCATGTAAATGGCTCCAACTGCCCATACCATAAAAAATAACATTTACAGCATACATTTGTAGTTGATTTTATACAACATGAGCCCATCAATAAGGGAGACAGCACACGAGACTTCTAGACGCGGCGACTGGCGACTTTGCGACTATATCGATGCAGTCGCACGATTTAGCGACTCTCTGCAACCGGGCGCAGTAGAGTCGTGCGACAGTATCGCGATCTCGCGGCTGCATTTAGAGGTTTTTTTTTATAGCATAGGAGGCAAACGAGCAGTTAGGTCACCTGATGTAAAGTGAACACCAACGCCCACAGACATCCGTACACCAGTAACACCAGTGGTCTAACAGATGCGTTGCCGACCTTTGAGGAAAGAATAAGCTCTTTTCTTGAAGATCCCTAGGTCGTATCGGTCCGGCAATACCGAGGGGGGCAGCTGATTCCATATTGAAATGGTGCGTGGGATAAAATTGCGCTCATAGCGCACAGTAGTAGACTTCGGAGATTCTAGGATAATTGGCAATAATTGAAATATATCAGCGACTAAGTCGCCGGTCGTCGCGTCGCCTCTTGTGTGCTGTCGCCCTAAATGTAACCTTTTTAAGATGTCATGCTCGTAGGTATCTCCTGTGGTGTAGAACCCTTGGTGATTTTAAGACGCATTATCAGTTTGGTGGTGAGGTCAGGGGTGAGGGGGGCGCGGGCCCCCCCAGGCCAGTTATATACAGACGATAACGTCGGGGTGAGCGACGACGAAACGCTCGCGTTATCTCAAGTGCCCGCAGTTTGAATATTAAATAATGTAATACGAGTAAGGGGTAAGTGTTATCTTTAGGGGGGATACCCCCTGAAGATGCCGCCCCTTTGTCGAGGTGGGAGGGCTTGCGTGCCTCTGTGATCCCCAAGGCTATCCCGCACAGGGCTACCCACACCGGACAGGCTTGGGAGAGGCCAGACTAAGAGTAGCTCAGCTGGAGAGTCCTCCACCCGTACCTCTGAATGAGCAGATGGCGGCGTGAATTAGGACGGCCGGCGGGTCCCCTTTGGACAAATTGGTGGCGTGCTCCGTTGGAGTATTGGGACCAGGGGTCAGGATGCAAACCTGACACCATTGCACGGTTCCGACGTTGTAGTAGACACTGTTCGGAGGCAGCCGGACAGTCCCCAAGAAGGAGAAGTCTGGCTTTGGGCTGGCTTTTTATAGTGTAGAGAGGCCAACCATTATGAAAACTATTTTACAATTTTCAGTTTTGACAAAAGTCGCTCAATCAGGATATCAGAAAGTAGCAGCAAATAATAGATCTCCTGAGTAATCGGCAACCCTTTCAACACTGCACTGAGCAGTCAAACAATATAGATGAGACGAGTGGCTGGCGCAGTGGTGCAGGGCTCGGATAAGTGGAGCATGTCGCGCCAGGGGCCGCGGGTTCGAATCCCGCCTAAACCATGGATGTTTATCTATGTATTGCATATATTTCTATACTAACAATCTTTATAGGTATATATTTTTTTTTTATTTATAAAACATATTATATAATATATTGACCGTTGTCTAGTACCCGTAACACAAGTCCTTAAGGTACTCAGCACGGGGCTAGACTAAAGTAGTGTCTAAAAGTTCACAGATATTATTATTATAATATATATACACAGTATGCATATAATTATTTACATGTAACACACGTTTACAGGACAGAATAAGAAGATGCTGTCTGTCATTATCCTGAGTGTCAGAGCGCTTGAGACTCCACTTGACTCGCAGACTTCACCGCGTACACCGTTATGCTTCAAGCGCTTAAAACTTGTGTCGTTACATCTGCTCGTAGGACAAAGGAGTAGCGGGAACAAGCTGGCGAGAGCGTTACAAAAATGTGATCGGGCGAGACGAGGAACGGAAATTATCATTCAAATTCAAAATTCAAATTCGATCTAAGTGAAACTTTTTGTAAGTAACTAAAAACTTTATGTCATTGTAACATTGTAACTAACTTAATAATTAAGTTTTACTTCAGTTGTGTGGTCTAATTTGATGACTAAAGCTACAAAGCCCACAAACATCCTCATTATTATTCAGATGCTTCATTTACCTTCTGCATACCTATCAGTAACATTGCGGCGGTATATTAAAAAACGGTAGGTACCATAAAAAAAGTGCCATCCGTCCGGGTTTCCTCGAATTTGTTCTAGTTTCAAGGGCGTCCGGGGGTCGTCCGGTAGGGATTCTGAAAAAGTGTCCGGACATACTTTTTCAGAGATGTCCTGGATTCTTGCGTCGGCAATTTAGGTGATGGCAGCCATACTCTTACACGATTATTATTATAATTGTCTATTGTCTATTTTCTATAGTCTAATATCTATATGTCATGGAAGTAATATAAAACAATAGCTAATATAAACTACAGCAGCTATTTTCTTATTGAGGTCAGTGGTTTAATTCCTCCATAAATCTTAATGGTGTCAAAAGAAATCCATATTAACTCCCGATCATCGGTCACAGGGTCTTGATGCAACTTGCAAATTAAGACCCACCGCACACAGGCTACAAGCAACGGCGATCGGCGATTTAGTCGCTTATAGAAGCTGAATGCAGCGGCCAGACGCTCCCACCGCACACTTAAAAACGCCGAATACGGTGACTTAGTCGCAAATCGACTAACGAGGATTGCGTATTGAGTATCGGAGCAGTCGCTAAATCGCGACTGGACGCAAAGAGTCGCGCGTCGCCACTCGCCAATGGTAAAAGTAGCGTGTGAGTTGTCGCCTTAAATTGTCGCTCTAAATTGTAATTAATCGATCTTTATGATGTACGGCTCAATTATCTTTTTATATTTAGCCCTAAATCACGTGTCCCAATTTTTTCCAATTTTCTCTATCCATAGCTACGTTGCGCCAATAACGCTGGTATAAGTCGCATTAATCCCGCCATCTCCTTTATCTTTTAATGGTATTTAAAAATTACTTATTAATAACTCTCGTCCTGACCGTTTTGATGGTGTTGTTTATGGGTTGAGTGCGGTCGTAGTGACTCACGTGTGACTTTACAACCGAATTACGATGGCGGCTATGGTCGTGGGTTTATTGCGAATATTAAGATGGTGAGCGATATAAAAAGCAAATGGTACGGCAGTGAAGCGTTCACAGTAAAGACACACAATAAATAGATGCGGTAATATATCTATATCTGACGGCATTTCATTTTTTACTAGTATAGAGGGCAAATGAGCAGTCGGAGCCATTTTCGTGATTACCGCCGCCCATAGACATTCACATAGAGCCGCACCTCCATGGACCACCGATTTCTTAGACACCGCACGAAAAGCAACAGCACAGCTGCCACTTCACGCCGATCTCGTGTAAGCGAGAGGTACCTCCCCGGTCATGCCGGCCCAATTCGACTACATGCAAGCATGCAGCATGGCACTACCTCTTACAAATATATAATACTAGCGGACGCCCGCAACATCGTTTACGTGAATCCAATTTTTACCGCAGTCGGTTAGTCTATAGTCTTCCTCGCTAAATGTACTAACTAATACTGAAATATTTTTTCAAATCGGACCAGAGATTCGGTTCCAGAGATTAGCGCGTTCAAACAATCAAAAAAACCAACTATTCAGCTTTATATTATTATTAGTGTAGATATATAATATGTAGGAAACCGCAGCGGCACCGCTTAGACGCCGCGCCTGAGCCGCACCGCTCAGGCGCCGCGCCTGAGCCGCACCGCACCATGTGGCCTGGCCCTTAAGCTGTCGTAACTTGCTTTGTTATCAGCGCAGAACAAAACAATTTATTACACAATAACCTTTAATAACCATCTACTTTACATAACGCCGATAGCTGCTATTACTCTCTAGGCCTTTATCTTGAAATCCGTACCATTTATTTTATACCTATAGCGTTGTTGATCGGTAGTACAGGTAGTAGGTATCTGTATATATGAATATATCTATACTAATATTTTAAAGAGAAAAGATTTGCTTGTGTGTGTGTTTGTAAGTAACGAATAGGCTCCGAAAGTACTGGGCCGATTACAAAAATACTTACACCATTTGGATGCTACATTATCACAGATTAACATGGCTATTTTTTACGGGAAATGCTTCGATGGGAAAACGGGTAATCTTCTAAACGGCTGAACCGATTGGGTTAACATTTTATATGGGTATTTCGATGATTTCCTGAATAGTTAAAATATACATTTGGATCCGGTAGATGATCTTTAGTAAAATTGTTCTGAATGCGCCCACGAAGGTTTTTGAGTTGGTACGACCAATTTTCGACAGATGGCGCTACTGTCATTCTAATGTTTTTACATATTCCATGCTGACGTATCTGTTGACGGCTTAGCAACGTGCGCACGGTACAGCTAGTACGAAATAAATAAATGCAACACGTCATAACAACAATCTAGGCCAGACTAAGAGCAGCTCAACTGGGAAGTCTTTCACCAGTCCCTCTGATGCAACAGAGGGCAGGGTTAATCGGGAAGCGTCAGAATGGGAAGCTGACCCCGTTGCACGGTTCCAGCGTTGGAGTAGGACTGTTCAAATGCAGCTGAGCAGTCTCCAAGGAGAAGCTTTTCAGCCTGTCGCTGGAGGGACCGTGTTGCTTGCAGAACCGGGGTCCCCCAATTTAGCGGCTGAAGGCACCCTCAGTGGTTTATTCGGTAGAGTGAACCCCATTGCCTTGACCGACACTGTACCCGGTTGAGCCACCCGGGCTCCTGGGTAGCGTACGTAAAGGTATTCCCCTGCGTTACCAAAAATGGTGTGACGACATCTGTTACCACACAACATAAAATACATTGTCACAAGGCAATATGTCATTTGTTACGATAAAACAATAAAAGTGCGAAGTGCGACCAAATGGATTTTATTGTTATTGTTTTGTTCCAGGTGCGTTTTATCGTTTAATTTATTCAATATATTCAGTGTAACAATTGGACTTTCTCACATGTCATGCTAAAATATAAAATTAAGGTGAAAAATTTAACGCAAGAAGTGTCATATAAATTTCAAAGCCATATAAATAATAGCTACACAATTAATAAACTTAATAATAATGAAATCACTAGTTTTTTACACACCACTATTGTCTGGCCCCGTGGTAGGTACCGTTAGGACTTGTGTTAAGAATACTAGACACTGAATATTAAATACTAGCTGCCCTACAGACGTCTTGTTGTCATGGTAACGTGTAATGTACTGTGACTGAATTGTCAGCCCTTTACTTTAGCCTACAAAATTGTATATTCGATATAACGACTGCAGCGCAATCTGCCGGGCTGATTTGTGAAGCCAAACCCTTCTCAAAACCTCTTCAACACATACAAAAAATTTCATCAAAATCGGTCCAGTCGTTACGGAGGAGTTCAGAGACATACACACGTCCATAAGGAATAAAGATATTTAATATTTTTTCATTAAAAATTCATTTTATAATATATAGATAAATATCCATGATCTAGGCGGGATTCCATGCCGCAA
>LUGF01055166.1:193887-204052 GCA_001625245.1 Calycopis cecrops | reverse complement strand
GGGAAATTTACCTAAATATAGTGACTGGTTGAATATGAGACATAGAGGTAAGGCCAGAGTAGCACTACATCTTTTAATGAAAATAGGGGGGATTCCATCCGGACCTGCTCCCTTATAGATGTTGAGTGCCTTTATTTTTGTGATGACATCTTCAGGAGACAAGATGATGCGACCTAACTATTGAGACTTGCTATCTTCTATCTGCGGTTGAATGTTATAATTATTTGATGTATACATAGAAGAGAAATAGGCTTCTTTATAATCCGAATAAAATGCAGGATCAGAAAGATCCATTTCATTGGGATTTGGTATTTATTTTGTAATGTAGTAGTTTGCCATGAACATCATACAGTAATATTTACATGTCACATGTCACCGTAAGATTATAAAACCGTTAGTTTACAAAATAAATCGGGAGATTGTAAGCTGTAGGAAAATTGTAAACTGTACAAATCTTCACAATTTAACGCATAATTTTTCGTTACTTTGTAATCTTCCCTGAGCAAGTAAAATTGTGAACTGACATAATACATGCAAGCGCAATGCGCTGATTGGGCTAATGTCGTGCAACGCGCGCTCCCGCCGAATATTAGCTGTCCTTCATTAGGCTTAATAAATAATAAATTTTCTGAGTGCAAATATGCTTTCCATGCCATAAACCTATATACCATTTTTGAAAATTCTGTGTGACAGATGTCCTATTATATATGGGGTGAAACCTGAAACGGCTGGACCGATTTAGATGGAATATTCACTAAAAGATTATAGAGCATATTTTTTATTTATAATTAGTATATTATTTAGAATTATTAATATTTATAAATATTTCATATTATGTAAAACTGAGGTATTGGAGATTTTCCTTCTGCACCAAATGCTTACCCTACATTTAATAGTCTACAAGAAACAAGACTTTAACTATATTTTTTTATTTTGCGATCACTTATCAGCAATTAATAGCTATATCAATTGCTGATATCAAAGAGAAAATATGTATGTATAGAAACCGGGTAAAACTTTTTAATCGACAATTATAAATACAACTATGTAGGTTAGTAAGAGTTATTCAATTACAATTAAGTAGTCTATTCTAAAGTTGTCAAAGCTGATCCCAAAGCTATACAATTACTACCTCAATAAACAATTTATACAAATAAGACTACAATTGAGTTGCACATAGCGCAGAGCCCGTCATTGAAATAAATACATATTTTGTACACATAAAAATAAACGGTTATTTTTATCATCACGCTCAAAAGTGCACAATTCACGAAACATGCAACGTTTACAAAAATAAGCGACGCTCAGAAGCGCGATGTGAGCATTTGGAACATGCAACATTACAATAAAACTCTTTGAACAGGTGGAAGGCGATTTGCTACCACTACGTGCGTCGGAAGCGGCAGGTCACGCGATACCGCAACGGCATCGCGAGGGACGAAGTTCGTGATTGTATTACATATCGATCTGAATAAGGAGTGAAGTTTGTGATTGTATTACACATCGACAGGGATACGAAGTGAAGTTTGTGATTGTATTACACATCTACAGGGATACGGAGTGAAGTTTGTGATTGTATTACACATCGACCAGAATAGGAAGTGAAGTTTGTGATTGTATTACACATTGACAGAGATACGAAGTGAAGTTTGTGATTGTATTACACATCTACAGGGATACGGAGTGAAGTTTGTGATTGTATTACACATCGACCAGAATACGGAGTGAAGTTTTGTGATTGTATTACACATCGACCAGAATAGGAAGTGAAGTTTGTGATTGTATTACACATTGACAGAGATACGGAGTGAAGTTTGTGATTGTACTACACATTGACAGCGATACGGAGTGAAGTTTGTGATTGGTTTACATATCGACCAGAATACGGAGTGAAGTTTTGTGATTGTAATACACATCGACCAGAATAGGAAGTGAAGTTTGTGATTGTATTACACATCGACAGGCATATGAAGTGAAGTTTGTGATTGACTACACATCGACGGGGATACGGAGTGAAGATTACACGAAACCGGCCTGATGTGACAGCTGTGTTGTTGCGTATAATGCGTTATGTAAGTAGCCGGTGGCCTATGGAGGTGGGAGGAGAAATTTGGATAAAAAAAATCGTATACAATAAAAAAAAGATTGTGATTGTATTACACATCTACAGGGATACGGAGTGAAGTTTGTTATTGTATTACACATCGACAGGGATACGGAGTGAAGTTTGTGATTGTATACAATGCCGTAATGTATTGCGTGAGATATTTTTGTATCAGCAAAATTTCTAATATACCGTTTAAAAGAGCAAGTGTATTACTTTTTTTACGTATTACTATGAGGCATTTATCCGAAAAGACGTCGGTTGGAAAAAGGAACACCTTTCTTGTTAAATGGGGTGAAATGACTCGGTTCAAACGGTTAATGATAATAAACGTCCTTAGTTATTCATTTCACCAAAGATGTATGTAGAATATTCGGTATTTACGTCTTTATCCGCTCTTTAACCTTTGAAAAGTGTGCTTTGTTGAAAGTGAACCTTGAAAACAGAATACATTCCGTTTATTATAAATTCTGTAGCTTTTACGAGAAAGAAATAACAAGAAGAAAGATAGACATTGGTGGTTTTCGTTGAGCTCATTTAGGCTTATTGGAACTGAAAGAACTATTTAATCGAAACATTTTTTTCAAATCGCACAAACTACATTGCAGTGCACCAGCACTCAGAAGATTTATACAATTTAGATTCTACCAGTTTGCTCAACGACTTTTTACATTTAAATATTTAAAAAGTAATTTGTATAAATTGATTAAGATAAAATGATTTAGTTGGCTTGAATTCAGTAAGAGCCATGTCAAGTTTTTGTTTTTTGATTGCATCATTTGTTTCGGAATTCATGGACCGACCGACCGATCAAGGTTTTTCGCGGAACACGAGAGATTTGATAATTTTATAGAAATGAGAGGTTTGGACTTAATTTGACAAACGATCAGTAGGTGCCATTTCCATGACTACTGTCGTCCATAGACATTCGCAAAGAAGCTATACAGGTTCGCTGCCCTCCTTTCTTCTCCTTCCTTTAAGGGCGTGACGAAATGTGACAATACAGCTACTTTACGTCGGTATCGTGTAAGCTAGAGGTCCCGGTCGTGCTGGCCCAATTCGACTGCAATGCAGTATGCCACTACCTCTTACAATTGTTTTGTCCTTTTTTATAGTCTAAGGGAGTAAACGGACATTAAGAGGCTCAAGGCGACGATCGAGGCTCAAGGTAAGCTGACATTACTGAAATGATTTTTTCGTTGAAATAAACGTATTTTTATTTGATAAATATTTTAACGAGATATTCGCAACTTATCCACTTAGATATTAATTACATTTCATATTTATATTTAACCTAAAATGTTCTTTGAAACATATTAAACAGATTGTGTCCTAGAGCTAGAGTGAACTTCCTAGAACCTCACGATCAGTCTGTTTGTCCCAACTTTAAGGGGCGTAGCGAGGCATCCCTCATAGCCCCGAAATACACCATAAAAATTCATGTTTACATGCAGATATATTTATGAATAGAAAACTGACAAATTTTAACTAAAAGTGTAAAAAAAGAAGATGTTATAGAATTGTATTGTACAAAATTGTTTCTTTTTGTTCTCTTCTGCGTTCAAAACTCCAGAAATACATCATCTTTTAATAGATAAATTCATGATTGCGACTTCATCATTAACGTATAACTAATATAAGCTCTCTATTTCCATTCAGATATCGTGCCTATCGTGGGAGGTGAATTTTATTCAGCCTCACATAGTAAACATCTTTCCACCCTTGACTCTCGACCTGCTCTCATGTTTGTGGTGATGCGGCTTATTTATTTATATGTATCTCCGAACACATCCTCGAGATCGCTTCTTTATTCTAAAGGAGGAAAGTGAAAAAGCTATTTGTATGCGTAACCACAATTGTTTTTTTGAATTTTCTTTTCGTATTTTTTCTAGAGCGGAACGTAAGCAAAGTAACGCAGAAGACATTTTGACATGTCTAAGGTCTGAGTGACAAGGTCTCTAAAGTAAATTAGAATTCTTTGTGAATTTGCGAGCGGCGACAAAAGATAATGAAAATAATAAGTATCGTTAAATATCGTAATCGTTAAATTTTTGGCAAATTGCTATTTAGAGATGACAATTTCAGCAAATATTCTAATAAAAGCATTTAACTATATTACTATCGTACGTACGTAGTAGTAACAACTCATTAAATATAAGTTGTCAATATAATAAAAGTTGTCCATTTCAATCAGCCGGAGGTATCCAGGCACTCGCATACCGCACAACAAGCAACGGCGTTATTTGTCTTTATTATTTTTTTTACATACATACATTTATTATAATATTATATTTGGAAGAAGTGTAAGAACTTAATGTTACAGATCAGCGCATACTTCATTACGTAAACAAATAAAGTGATTATGTTAAAGTTACTACTACGTACTAAAGTTACTAAATACCTTTTTTTTGTTGACGCAGGGGAATGCCTTTACGCCCGCTACCCAGGAACCCGGGTGGCTCAAACGGGTACAGTGTCGGGCTCGACAACTGGATTGCCCCTACCGACTAAACCCCTGCGGGTACCTTCAGCCGCTATAATTGGAGGACCCGATCTGAAAGCAACAGGGCGCCTCCAACGACAGGCTGGCCTCGGTGAAAAAGCCAGACTCCTCCTCCTTAGGGACTGTCCGGCTGCCTTTGAACAGTCCCTAACTTCACGTTGGAACCGTGCAATGGGGTCAGGTTCCCATCCTAACCCCTGGTCCCAATGCTCCAACGGAGCACACCAGGCCAGTCGTCAAAATCCTCGCCGCCATCTGCTGATTCAGAGGACGAGTGGAGGACTTCCGGCATTGACTGGTCCCATCCGTTGGGCGGCGGACCAACCATTTAACGGCCGCAGAGGACAGGGAGGACGCAACGACACACCGCATCACCTCTTTCTCTGCGGCCCCACCGCCAACGCAACAGACGGTGCGGCCCCGTTCGGTCGCGGGAGATAGGGTGCACGGCAACGACACACCCATACACCTCTCCTCCCGCGACCCCTCCTCCATGAACGCATCCAGAGCGCCTAGCAAAGCCCACCTGACGCGTCCCCACCCGGGATCCCTCTTGGTTCACCGTGGTTGTCCAAGCCATGGCTAGTAGCCATGGCTTGGACAACCACGGTGCCCCCTCACCACGACAAGGCGGAGATCCGTTGAGGGGGTAGATACTAAACATTTAAGTTAACTAAGTTTATCTTTTAACCCTAAACCCGAATTTAGATTGTAATAGGATAGCTCAGTTGGTTAATCAACAATCAATAAATAATAATAATGCAGCCGAATTGATCTTTACGACTGCAGAGGTATCTCTCGCTCACCTGACACCGCCGCCGTGTTCATACCGTAAGCTATGCTTTCGTGTTTAGTATGGTCGTGATTTCTCGGTAGCACATTGGAGGGGAGAAAGGAGTAATCGTACTAATAGTATAAATGAAAGTTTGTATGTTTGTTTGTTTGTTTGTTTGTTACTCCTTCACGCATAAACTGCTGAACCTTGGATTAACACAGGACATTTTTTATCCTGAAAAAATGTTCCTATAGGATGCCATTGGATGATTTTCTGTTTTCCAGAGGATCGAAATTTACGCGGGTGGAACCTCTGGGTGCAGCTAGTTCCGCAAATTTCTACGGGCGTGAACTTTTACTGCCATCTTATACTTTAAGAAACGTTTAATTTAGAATGCTAATAAGAACAGACTTATTTCGATACAAAATAATGTCATTGGCTATTCCGCATCGTCCCTGACTCGAACAAACAAACAAAAAGGTAGAGGCGACTCTAACGATATTGATTCTTCACGATGTTTTCGCGATGGTTAAACCACTCAACTAGACGGCGGAAACATGATTAGCCTATTTCATATGCAATTTGAATATTACTTTAATTTCTACGAAGGTGGTTGGTTGTATTTTAATTATATCAAAGTAGGACAAAGTGCGCAATCTAGTGTCGGGGGCCAAGATCCACTTTGGGTCACTGCGCCGGCAAAAGTAAGTAGGTAAGGAGTAGAAATTTTAAGTCGAATATGAAATTATATTTGAATTAATAAAGTAGATTTTTTTTAGATTTTTTTTTCAGATTTCAGATGACATGTACAGTTAATAGTATATAATGTATGTATATAAAATATATATAATAACAGCAACAGATAATTGTGTCATAGAACACAGGGATTGAGGTAGTAGGTATTTGTGCAAAAATTATCGATACCTATGTCCAACTTTTTTGTTATGTCGATATTAATGAATGTTGTAATTACAATTGATGACTGGCCGATACTTGATTATAATCGAACTATGATTTTTAGAAATGATATACCAATACATATATGTATACATGTTTTAAAGGACCACCACGGTTTTTGTTACATACTGTATATTATCCCATTTTCAACAAAAAACAAATAAAACGTTATGGTTCATCCACTTTCATATTAACGATTAATTATAATCTCATTTCATGGTTGCGTGCTATGGTTTAAACAGGGCACTCTCGAATATTAACGTTTATAATCTCAGTACAAACTATTTCGTGTGTGTACGTATAATTTCTAAAGTGTGTCGAGTAATTACAAGTTTTAGTGACATGTGAACATAATACGCCCTCCAGATGTAGTTATATTTATATTGTATTCACGTATTGATACGTCAAGCTCGGTACAACTTACCTATATGATTATTTTGATGGATACTGCACGATGTGTCTAGAATCTAAATTACGAGTAAGTTTTTAGTAAAAAAAATAGGTATTATAAAATAATAAAAAAACTTTTTCATAAGCTGTTTACTTTTAGATAACTTAAGATTAAGATATATTGTGTAGTTACCGTATTACTTACTAAAATGATATATACTAAAGGTATTATTGATATATCTTTTTAATATGAACGTAAATTATTGCAGGAATGTCAATTTTCCATTACATAAAAAAATATAAATCTGAAAATGATACTCTCTCTATGACCAAGATTATAGAAATACTTTCCAAATCAGAACACTTACTCTAGACTGTGCGCTTAAACAAATATTTCACCTTTATTACATTATCTCAGATGTTTAACTACTCAATTAGTGCCCTCTATTAAAATTCGAAGACTGTAAAAGCTTTGTAGGTGGAATTTCACAGAATCAATAGATATAATCAAATCGTAATTGCGAGGCACCCAGGGAAGTTCAAGAATCCTAAATATGCTTACTAGGAGATAATATATTGATTGAAATTTATTTGCTCCAAGTAATTTTAAAAAAGATAATTTAAATTCAATTTCTTTTGCCATCTGATTCGATATTATGATCGATGATCGATAAAATTTTATTGATTACAATTAGTTTGTAGACATTTGACATTGCGCGACTCGCACGTATCTCGCCCAATCGACATAAACATTTTTTTCTCACAACCCTTTAACTAACATAGTGCTTTTTGTGAAAAATTTAAAAGCGTAGCTTATAGGACATTGAAAGCAGCGATTTGCGATAATGGCGCTCCGTTCTCCTGGTGTATGGGCGGTGATTTCGAGACGCCGTGTGACACTCTCCGGCAATTCTGATACGATCGCTTATCCCGCATCTACGACGTCCTCCTTTTTATTCGGTCAATTGTGTGCCAAATGTTCACTGATATATTATTGAAAAGTAGTATAAGTAGTCACTGCCTTATCGCACATCTATAATGTCCTTCTTTTTATTCGGTCAATTGTGTGCCAAATGTTCAATGATATATCATTGCAAAATGTACCTATAAGTAGTCACTTACTGCTTTTTCTGATTGCATTACCCACACCGACACACAGAAAGTGATGAAAAATGAAAACGTCTTATTCACCTAATAGTTATCCCATTGCTCCATTGCAGCTAAATAAGGCCTGGGACTTAACATGATTAAAATCATGTCTATATAAGTTATAGAAAATAAATATAATATGAAAAAATGTGTTAAGCACCCATGAGAATTAAAAAACCGGCCAAACGTGAGTCGGACTCACACACCGAGGGTTCCGTCCTAACGACAGGTATAGGCGTCTGTGACATTTTTACCAGAAAATAAAATAACTTGGTTTTTCATAGCGTTTGTATGAACGACAAAGTTGCATTTGCGTTTTTTGACTTATTATTTCTAAACTAATTCAAATAATGATATTTCGCTTAAACCAATTTTTATTCTAATTTCAGTGAGATCTACAGCACATATATTTTTTAGATTTTTAACTCTTTTAAAAGTCAGAGGGCGAGGAGCACTCATTTTTCCAACTTTTATGCGTCTATCTTTCAAACAATTAGTTTTGACGAAAAATGGTTTTAGGTTAACCTTAATGTCATTTTTGAAGACCTATTCATAGACACCCCTCACGTAAAGTGTGGAAAAAAAAAATTTTGATCCTATGTATGGGAGTCATGGAGTCCACGCTTTATTTGTTACCACCCTACCGGTCAGGTTAGAAACGACAACCGCGCGCGAGTCGTACCACCCGCCCGTGGTGGAGGGGGGATCGGACCCACCAGTCATGATAGATCGTAAGAGCTCCTCGAGCTCAAAGACATCGTGTCGGCCACTTTTTAGCTGCCGCGATTGAGCCACTCCCCTCCGTCAGAGGTGGGGAGAAGAGGACACCCGGTGTCCTCTTGGCCAAGATAAAAATAGCATACCTAACTATTTTTAATCGTTATCGGGATGCCTTCTCCCATCAGCGGGAAAGAGGGGAGTCTGCCTCCCTTATCGACCACAAATACAGAGGCCGACTCCAAGAATGCGCCTCTCATATTGATGAAGCTGCATCGGCTTTCGCGTTCAGCATAGATTTCCATCTAAAAAAAAACCCATTATTTTTTAATTTAAGTACTTATTTTTTTTCAAAATTCGAGTAGTGGTTTACAGAATACATCAACGTACAAAGTTTCAATTACGAAGGCCCAATAGTTTCGGAAAAAAATGGCGGTGACATACGGACAGACGGACATGATGAATCCATAAGGGTTCCGTTTTTGGCCATTTGGCTACGGATCCCTAAAAAGATGGCGGATTATATGTCAAAGCAAGAGTCACCCATGAGATATGTGTCACGTATTTACGCTATGGTTTATTGCTAAAATGTGTGCAAATTTAATTCAACAGCTTCGTCATTTTATTTTAACCACGTTTTCGTTGTGTAGAAAACCGAACTGGATTACTTTTATTAAGTTTTTTATTTGATATTAATAATGTATGTTGGTTATATTTTATCTTTTATTTATTATACATATAAATAGCTACATTTTACTAACATCATTTCCAAACTTTATAATTATGCTGTTTATCCGGTTTATGTATATCGAATTATACATATGTTACATAGTTTCTTTATATTGGACATAAGCATACCATAATTCTTAATTTTTGTTACTTAAATAAGCTAACTTATCTTTGTAAAGAGAAAATAAAGATTTATTTATTATTTATTTATTGTTTGCTAATACTTAATAGTAATTATCTGCCGACGCCTATGATTTCGCAACACTAATGAATAATCGTCGCGTTGCTGGATTTTGCGTAGTGTATAAGCTGCTTTATGAAACATATTTTATTGGAGACACATTAATTGAATATGCTAAGTACTATAGTCTGAATAAATGAATAGGTGAATAAATCGACAATAGTGAAGGTGAAATTTTCGAAACAGTGTTTCAAATAACTAAAATATTTGGTACAAACTACGAACTGGATCTCAGTAGTCAACTAGATTTAGAAACACATTTGTCGGATACCCTACCTCCGGTACCTGTAACGAACTAGGCATGGCCACAGCCAGATGAGCCAATTCGATCCCATTGCAATAGCAATAGTACTACTTCGCACAAAATGGTATGAACCTACTTTCTCTAGGTTCTCTTTATTCTTTTATTATTTTAGAAAGGTAGTGCCATGCTGCATAGGAGGAGGTAGTGCCATGCATGCTGTATGACACTAGATCTTCCTATGCAACGGGATTGGGCCGGCACGAGCGGGAAAGTACATCTCACCTGATACCGGCGTAAAGTGACAGCGTCACTGTCGCGTTTTGTGAGGTTTGTGAGTAGCCGGTGGCCCACTGGGG
>LUGF01055166.1:175946-190997 GCA_001625245.1 Calycopis cecrops | reverse complement strand
GGGTACTTCCCGTTGAGCTAGAATTCTAAAATTTGGCAAGAAGTAAGACCTTACAGTATACATATAGGAATAAATCTAAATATTGGTAAATAAAATTTATATCACTGGAAAAATCACCAACTTATGCATGTAGTTCGTTTCATACTAAATGTATCCAAGCACCCGCATATATATGTTTGTCAACTTGTCGCAGGGAAGTGTAATTTTCTCAACGTTTATTACTTTTGCTCATACCTCCCGTTCCTACGGAACCCTCGGTGTGCGAATCTGACTCGCACTTGGCCGGTTTTTGTTACTTAAATAAACTAACTTATCTTTGTAAAGAGAAAATAAAGATTTATTTATTATTTATTTATTGTTTGCCGTATACTTAATAGTAATTATCTGCCGACGCCTATGCTTTCGCAACACTAATGAATAATCGTCGCGTTGCCGGATTTTGCGTAGTGTATAAGCTGCTTTATGAAACATATTTTATTGAAGACACATTTATTGAATATGCTAAGTACTATAGTCTGAATAAATGAATAGGTGAATAAATCGACAATAGTGAAGGTGAAATATTCGAAACAGTGTTTCAAATAACTAAAATATTTGGTACAAACTACGAACTGGATCTCAGTAGTCAGCTAGATTTAGAAACACATTTGTCGGATACCCTACCTCCGGTACCTGTAACGAACTAGGCATGGCCACAGCCAGATGAGCCAATTCGATCCCATTGCAATAGCAATAGTACTACTTCGCACAAAATGGTATGAACCTACTTTCTCTAGGTTCTCTTTATTCTTTTATTATTTTAGGAAGAGGTAGTGCCATGCTGCATAGGAGGAGGTAGTGCCATGCATGCTGTATGACACTAGATCTTCCTATGCAACGGGATTGGGCCGGCACGAGCGGGAAAGTACATCTCGCTCACTTGATACCGGCGTAAAGTGACAGCGTCGCTATCGCGTTTTGTGAGGTTTGTGAGTAGCCGGTGGCCCACTGGGGGGGGGGATGATAGGAGGACAACGCAGCTGCGCATCAATCTAAAAAAAATTCCAATATAAACAAACACTTTAGATTTAATATATATAAGCAAGCGAATTTATTGCAGAAAATATTAAACACCAAAAAATATGACGTATCCATTCCTGGCACAATGAAAACGTATTAGTTATTTATTAAGGATACGAATCTGCTGACTCTCCGCGTATTTTGTCTGAGATGAAAAATCGTTTCCTTCGAATATGAAAAGTATCTGAAATATTCATCAGGAAACATCATACGGAAGTTATGAACGAGTACTCAGTAGCATGAAATATCAAGGATAAAAGTTGTGTATGTTGTACAACTAGTTGTGCCGAGGTTTTGCCCGCTTTAAATGCATTTGATATGTAATTATTGTGCTATTCCTGATTGTCATGATAGATTTAATTTAAATCAATTGAGTAGTTTTTACGAGCAAATTGATTGAAGGATGTTGAAGCGAAAACAAAAAGGCTACGCGTGTCATAGCTACCAGAGTGCCACTTTGCTATGTTTTGTTTTCTGTGTTACGCAATTTCGACGTGAAATGCATCCCAAGGAAATTGTAGCAAATTGGACTAGAATTTTAATATTTTTAGGGTTCCGTATCTCAAAGAGAAAAAACGGAACCCTTATAGGATCGCTTTGTTGTCCGTCTGTCTGTACGTCTGTCAAGACCTTTTTCTCTAAAACGCGAAAAGGGATAAAGCTGAAATTTTTATCAAATACGGAGGTCAGTTACGTTTTGATGCATTGAAAAAATCACACTTCTAAGTTAACGCAATAAAAAGTTACAGCCAATTATGCACATATTTTGTATGAAAACGTACTTTGTCGAAAACCAAAAAATTATCGGGTACTTCCCGTTGATCTAGAGTTGTGAAATTTGGCAAGAAGTAAGAACTTATAGCACATATATAAGAATAAATCTGAAAACTAGTAAATTATATGTAGATCATTGGAAAAATCATTATCAACTTATAGCCGTAATTCGTTGCCTACTAAATGTATATGAGCAACCGCTTCTTTACGTTTGTCAACTTATACGGCAGGCGTAAAGTTACAATAATTGAAAACCATGCATTACGTTTGGATTACGGAACCCTCGGTGTGCGATTCGGACTCGCACTTGGCCGGTTTTTTATCTAACATTAGATTTTTACTTCATTTTTGTGTCTGGCCTGTTCTTTTTAATAATTATTGGCCGTAAAAGCCGTATCTTATATTTACACATTTTACACCTGGACCTTTTCGACGTCAATGATGTTTGTATTTATTTATTTAATTTTATTTATAATTTCTTTGTATGGCTTTTAGAGTCACTGTCATTTGTATAACAGTAATTAAATTACTAAACACTTCTTTATAAGGTTATTTTTTGAAATTCCAAAAGCCAGTTACTAATCAATTTGTATATGTATAAACACATGACATGGACCTGAATATAATAATTCACTGGCGTATGATTAAGCGCTCAGTCGTAACGTGCGACGTCCCGGCGCCGCCCATCAGATCGTATTCAGTTCGGGGACTCAGTAGTGCGACAAACAACTTAATAGATACCAGCGGGTGATCTCATCCACTCCACGGTAATAACTGTGTTCCAGGGTTTGTTGACTTATAATAATATTATTAGCAGCAGTAGCCTATAAAAGTAGTCACCGCCCCAGATTAGAGCTACACGCTAATCGACCTACGATGTTTGTACAGTATAAGTGGACAAACGAAGAGTAGGAACATTTAGGTGTTTACCGACGCACACAGTAATGAAAGTGGGCAACGCATCTGCTTAATTATTAAGCGTGCGGATGTTAGTGGACGTCAGAAATTATCAAATAACTCCAACTAGTCTTTTATTCTCTTTACAAAGATAAAGTAGGTACCAAACCACCTACATACATTCTCTAGTACACTTACCGTTAGCTCTAAGCAGTAGAAAGAGAAGTTGAAAGGTAAGAAAGAATAAGCAAGACAAAGTGGCTACTTACTTTGAAAAGGTGACATAGATTTGACAAGATTTTTTCATCAGTTTTTAGCACTTAAAATATTAAGAGCAATTTATATTGTTTTCATAAATAACAGCACATAACCCTTGTAATTCAATTAAATTCTCTATTGATAAAAATGTTGTTTTTATTTTTTTATACTTTTTTTTGATTAGTATTCATATGTCAAAAGTACACAAAACGTTAAATTTGGAACATGCTTTCAGTAATTTAATAAAATAAATATTGAGATCTCTTGAGATCTTTATGCAAAGAACTCGCGAGCAAAATGTTTGTTCAACATACACTTAACTGAGTTCACATCTGATTTGGATTCGCAATTATGAAAAGAAAACATCTGGTTGTAGGACTTGGCAAATATTTCACATACCTTCGTTACTTAGATGGTTTCGTTTCTTAGATATAGGCATTGATGAAACTCACTTTAAGCTTTGGGAACAAAGTCCTCCTTGCTCATTCAGTTAAATAAAAGTATTTTTGTAGTACATGAGGCAAATCCGCAGCCATTTTGTGGCTATCCATGCCCAGTGGCTTGAACAGTTGTGTATATTTCAGATCGCGATATAGGTACCTTGGACTATCAGGAGCGTGTATCTGCGTATCCTATTAATGTGATAATGAAAACAAGTTGTCAAGCCCCATCTTCCATAGTTATGGAGATGTACCGAAACTTGTGGGCAGACTCACATCAAACCTTTCAAGTATGAATAGTGACCGAGCCGAAGTTAAGTCACGCCGCTTCTGAAGTAGGAATATATCAAGGAATAAATATTCGAGTAGCATACCTTGCTTTTTAATTTAAGGAGGATGCGTTTCCATCCTTCCTCCTCCCAACCTTCCTCACAACGGGCCACCAGGTATTTACACACCGCACGAAACGCGACAGCACATCTGATTTACGCCGTTTTGAAAGCGAATCTCTAGTCTTGCCGACCCAATTTGGCTGCATGAATGAATGAAGCTTGGCACTACCTTATATATTATGTAATGGTACCTTATATATTTAAAGTAATGGAAGCATTTCCATAACATTCTATTATGACATCGTGTGATATCGAGGGCGGTGTAGCGTGACGAGAGGTTCAAAGGGTGCAGACTTTGATTTGCTCCGGAGCGCAGAGTCATCTTACACGGCTAATAATGGAGGAGATGAAATTCCACTATAAATTGAATATATTCACCACAAAATTCATTCTGTCTCTTCTTTGTTGAATGATAATATAAAGTGTGTACGGCAACGATAATAATAAATTGAACATGGGCGATTTAGAGTTTTAATGTTATTATTTATACCCGTTTATTTTAAATAGAATTTTGCTATATAAACAACGCATAGTAAATCGTCAATTTTATATAGATTTTGATCGTTAATTATCAACTACGCACTAATATCTAAATAAATAGTCTATCCTTTTATGCCAATGGGTCTTATCAATTATAGCCTTCATTCAATCTGTTAATACTATATTTAAATTTAATTCTATACATGCACACCGTAAGTGCTTTTACATCGTATACAGTTTTCACCGATATCCTCTTGTAACAATACTTCAGTAATGAAAAATAAAAACAAGGGAAGACCGATGCGAGGGAGAAGCTAATACAACAACAAAATTATACCGACGAAGTAAGACAAAAAACTAGACTTAAAAAAGACAAAGATTGTTGCAAAATAAAAAGCAGCAGAATTCACAGAAAAAAAATAAAAAAAAAGCAATACTTACTTTAGTATTCATCAGTCCTTCCACTCCATTTATTTAACAAATAAAGCTCAACGCTGAAGTTGGTAATTATTCCAAATACCCCTTGCCAACAACAAACAAAAACAAAAACAAACATTAATACTTTTAAACTTTCGTGTTGCATAATTATTTAATTTATGCATATGGGGAATGACGCGAAACATACCGTTAATTCTCCTGACGTTTCGACCGGATTGCACCGACCGTGGTCACAGGATGACTGAAGCAGAGGTGTTAGGACTCCGTCGACGCGGTAGAATCTTCATCTACATCGACGGAGCCCTAACACCGCTGCTTCAGTCATCCTGTGACCACGGTCGGTGCAACCCGGTCGAAACGTCAGGAGAATTAACGGTATGTTTCGCGTTAATCCCCGTATGCATAAATTAAAAAAAAAAACATGTTTTTAAAAATTTGGTAAATGTTGTATACAAGATGAATTTTAATATTATATTCTTTTATGTTTGGCTTTTATTTTAACTTAAGAAAAAACAATCCTACGGATGGGGACATAGTGTCTGTATAACCTGTATGCCGATCTAATAATATAATTCATAAAAAAACGTCTCTATTATAAAGAAAAACTTTCAAACTTAAGCTTAATTTGAGTGTGTGGACCATGGAGTGGCGAAAAGGAAGGAGGGCAATGTATGTGGAGCCTCAATTCGGATATCTGTGGTAGTCATGAAAATAGCTGCTCGGTTGCCCCTTTATAATATAAAAAAAACCTTTATAATTCTAATAATTGAGTTTTAATGATGCATGCACGTGTCAATTATATTTATTATTATATATGATTGGGATACGAATAATACTAGTAGATTTAGCCAGCATCATATTTTTTTTTTTAAATATCTGATACAAAATAATACTTATTTGCAGACGAATAGAAGCACACTACGACCAATTTAACGACTTGAGTTTAAAGATAAGAGAAGTGAAGCCGAATCCATGTTCGGTGTAAATTTTCGCATCCATAACTTGACGTTAAAGACAAATTCCGTTTTTACGGAGGCCATAACTCTCTTGAACGGGCTATTGCCGACTGTCATGACGTCACGAGTCTCGTTACTTAAGTGCCCATAACAGATTATTTCGCAAATACTTTCCACTCCTTTACGTTAGTAAAACGTTGTCTAATATTGTTGTTATTTATATCTAATTTCTAGACAGATGAGCACACGAATCTTCGGATGACAAGAACCGTACGAAAAATATAACATATTTTTTATAGTTTAAAGGGGTAAACGAGCAATCAAAGCCATTTTCATGACTACCGTCGCCCATGGACATCCGCATAGAGGTTATACAGATGTCCTCCTTCCTCCTCCACACTCCATGAGCTACCAGCTACGTACCTACACACCGCACGAAACGCGACAGCCCAGCTGTCACTTTACGCCGGTTTCGTTTAAACGATAGGTACCTTCCCGGTTGTGCCGGTCCAATTCGGGTATTCGTGGCACTACCTCTTACTAAAAAGTTTTTATTTTTGCGTAGGTAGGCAATTTTAATTGGTCTAATCATGTGTCCGGCAGCTTTTTTTCTTTGTAAAGAAGACTTGAACGAACAATCAACGATGACGATAGTGTCCTTTCGGTGATTCTGTACACAAAAAAAAAAACGAAATTCAATTTTCGAATTTTCCTATCGGGATCATATCCCGCATCTATCATTCGTCACTGTCAAGGTACTCAGTGTGATGTATGGAGCAGACAGGTATAATTTACCAACTGTCATACGATCTAATGGCTATCGCGATCGAATTTATTTTGTTAAAATGAAAAATAAAGTTATTTCTTCGTCCAATAATTATTTATTCAAATATAAAGTTATATATTACTTACATAAATGTTCATTACATACAAAATAAATAATAAAATAATATTCAAAACTTCTCTAACTGTTTGTTGTGAAATACTTAATCAGACTGTAATGTATTTCACAACAATGGTCAGGGTCAGGGATAAGTACACTTGAAATATTTCAAATGAGTTCTGTACAGTCGGTACACATGTTTCAGTCAAAGTACCTTATAAATTCATATTTGTTGTCTGTTTCAATGCAGTTTCATTCATTCTATTTTATTTCAGTTGTGCAATGTGTACTTGTAATAGGTATAGGCATTGACAAATTGTCTACAGTCTAGACTGACGATCTAATTTACTTGAAAGGATACCTTTTGTTTCTTTCAAAGCAGAAAAGTGGGGTACCGTGGAACTTCGAGTTTATTTAACACATATTTATGTGTGTACCGTACTGTCTGACAAAACAATTCACTTCAATGTCGAGACTGAAGTCACGAGGGATCGTTACCGGCTTTAATTTGGAAACCACGCCGACACCGCCGCTGTGGCGAACAACCTCGTCAAACAAAGCGGAGTCCGGGTGGCTCAACAGGGTACAGTGTCGGGCTCGGCTATTGCCCCTACTGACTAAACCGCTACGCGTTGCGGAGGGCCCCGGATCTACAAGCAACAGGGCCCCTCCAGCGACAAGCTGGCCTCGGTGAAAAGGCCAGACTTCTCCTTCTTGGGGACTGTCCGGCTACCTTTGAACAATCCTAACTCCAACGTTGGAACTGTCCTCTACGGACGCATCCAGAGCGCGCCTCTGGCCAAGCCCACTCGGAGCGTCCTCTCCTGGGATCCCTCTTGCTTCACCGTGGTGGTTCAAGCCACGGTTACCGAGCTCCCTCACAATGACACGGTGGAGATCCGTTCGCTCCGATATATCCCTACTAATATTATAAATGCGAATGTAAGTTTGTTTGTTACCCTTTCACGCGAAAACTGCTCAACCGATCATCATGAAATTTTGTACACATGTTCTTGGAGGTATTAGAAGTAACATAGGATAGCTTTTATCCCGAAAAAATGTTTCTGAGGGATGCCATGGAATGATTTTCCACGATATCGAAATTTACGCGGGCGAAGCCGCGGGGCGCAGCTAGTTTTGTATAGTTCTCACAGGCACACACATTTCCTTCGTGGTTTCATAAAATTACACCATTGTTTTTATTAAAGGTACACGTAGTAAGCTAAGGGAGTTAAATTGTTATATTGATAAAAATATTCGGACAATGATTTTTATCAAAAGAGAATTATTTCGCAGAGATTTTTCAAATAAACGTACGATCAAATGAAAATGATTATCATTATATTGAATTTATTCTAATAATAAAGTTGGGATGCATGTCTTATTTACTTATAGAATTTCGTATCATGGTACAAATTGTCCGACACTCCGAAACAGCTCAACCAATTTATAATTTTTTGTGTATTTCATAGATACAAAAGTATATTTTAACCTTATTTACTGTAATTTTAAAGAGTTCAAACTTATAAGGACAGTCAAATACCGAAAGTGTCTCCAATTGTCTCACAAATAAAGCATTTTATTTTTTTATTTTTAAATACGGAATAAAATTTCAAGTCAAAAACGGGCAAAAGGTTATAATGACAATTAATTTCAATTAAGAAATGTCCATAATAAAAGGATCAAGAGATTAATTGTCCGAGAAATTGACGTTCATTTAATTGTTATGACATTTTAGGGAAGTTTGTTCGAATTTGTCAAAGTTAATTTAAGCCTTCTTTCTTTATTGGGCCAATGACATTATCATATTTGCCACTTTTCAATTTACAGTGGTATTTTCATTCTTTCACCTCCAAATGAATCAAGATTGGTATAAAATCACTAATATTTTTACCATCATCACCTTTGTCATCCCGTTATTATATCTAGATCGATGATATGCATTAAGCTTGGTAACCAGCCTATTGGCCCCTATTACCCTATTGGCATATACAAAGACCCAGTTTCTTTCCCGTAAGTCCTGATGAAAACTTTTATTTTCAAATTGTGCTGTATTATGGAAATATGTTTTTGATTGCTAGGAGAACACAGTTTATTGGTTCCTCTTTTTTATTTCGGTTCAGTACTGTGCCAATGCAGAAGCAGCGTTAGATGAGAAGGTCTTTGAATGTTTATACTGAGGTTATAGTTGGTGGGTGTGGGTTGTGTTTTTTATAGCGGTCACTGGTGTAGATGCTCCATAGACAGGTTATGTACCTCATTTCGCTTCTCCTTGAGAGAATTCTCATTACTTTCTCAAGAAATATATTTGGCACTAGCGGCTCGTGTTTTTGTTTGGAGAGGTCTCTTTAGTGGATGATGGCCCAACTTCCAGCGTGTAGCTCACACACAATACAAAACAACAGTCCGAGGAATAACTTCGGCCCTACCTAACCAACCGGCCTACAATGGCCAAGTCATTGACAAAGTCAGTGGCAAAGTCAGTGGCAAAGTAAGTGGCAAAGCCAGTGGCAAAGTCAGTGGCAAGTCAGTGGTAAAGTCAGTGGCAAAGTCAGTGGCAGAGTCACACGATGGACAAGGAAAGGCTGATTATGACTATAACATACACAATATAATTATCTAAGTAGCGAAGTAAAAGAGAAGTTAGTTGTGGATGGACTTCAACTTGTACATTAGCGAGTTAGTGACCGCGAAGTTAATGTTTGATCCGTGATCCATCAGTGCTAATAGAACCTCGGAGTTTGTTTCCAATGAAATGTTACACGCACCTTTACATAGTTACAGTATGATTGATTGTTCTACATTGCTAGAGATATTTTAGCAAGAGGTAGTACCTAGTTGCGTGCATGTAGTCGAATTGGGCCGACACGACTGGGGAGGTACCTCTCGCTTACACGAAACCGGCGTAAAGTGACAGCTGAACTATTGCGTTTTATTTTGTAAGTAGCCGGTGGCCCATGGAGGGAGGAGGAGGAACAAGGGCAATGCATCCGTCTATGGGTGTTAGTAATGAAAATGTCGTTTGCTTATGCTCCAAAAACATGTATCACTTCCACGATAACATACAAAGTGACAACTATGCTTTCACTCTTCATGTAGTGTGTGAGTTTCTTGTGGCCCTTTATGGAGGTGCAAAGGTATGGCAGACATCTGTGTAGCAATTATTCGGATGTCTATGGTAGAAAATGTCCCGATTGCTAAAGTATCCTACTAATATTATAAATGCGAATGTTTGTATGTTTGTTTGTTTGTTACCTACTCCTTCACGCAAAAAGTGACGAACTGATTTTGATGAAATTTGGTATACACACATGGAGGGTAACTTGGATTAACACATAGGATAGTTTTTATACCGAAAAAATGTTGCTATGGGATGCCATGGGATGATTTCCTATTTTCCATGGGATCGAAATTTACGCGGGTGAAACCGCGGGGCGCTAGTCCTTCATAAATTTTAAGTTGTTCATTCTCTCGCTTAGAAGAGCTGAGTTGTGAGGAGGTAAAAGCTTCTTTAACAGTGATCGTGTGGCACCTATTGTGGACCTTCATTAAATATATAAGTATCAGCCATTAATAATATCTGAATTAAAGACAAAGAAATGATATATCTTTTCTTTGTCTTTATATCAGATACTATATAGACTTCGACAGACTCTTTGATCATTACAAATAATTATAATATCATAACAATTTTATTCATCAAATGAAATGAGTGAAGACAAAGAAAATAAATAGATTTCGATAGGCTATTTGGTCAATATAAATAATTATCATTTACCGATTCATTTCAGAATGTTCCAACCTTGTCATGTTGTGACTATTAATTGACATTTAAATATGGCCAACTATTTAATAAATCGCACATTGTACGCACTAACATACAAAGTGTGGTTTATAATGGTTATTGAAAGTGTGCCTTCTCATCGGTGACACCATGACATAAACCCATTCTCAGGTTTCTCTTAATTCTGATCAATACAGCGGACTTCGAGCCCTCGGTTTTGAGAATAAAGCTTCAAATAGTTCGAATGAATAATACAATGTAAATATTTAACAGACTGTGCGGCGTCTCGGCGGTGACTGTGTGGCGCCGAGAGAGATGAAGTCATCTCCTTTATAAAAAGCCTTTAATATCCGCAGCTTATGTTTATAAATTGAAACCGCAGCAGAAGCCTCCGTACTATTTTAAATTTGCGCCAATGCCCAACGAGAACCTGAACTAGATAATGCCAGGAAATTGACTTCTCAACTTCTTACTTGAGCAAAGGTCAACATTTCGTCATCCAAATGAAGATGATAGTAACTCATCTTCTATAGGATCTTAGTGTATGACGAGAATATATGGTGACAAGCGGTCACGCGAGGAGCAGTTTCTGAGAGGTTTCTTTGCAACTGTGTATTATATCTGGTAGGATACAGCTCATATCATTCTGCTGATGCGGACGTCACACCTCTTGAAGATTATGTAATAATATGTATTGATTAGTTAAATTTGAACAAAGATAATAAGAACTTATTGGTTGAATGCGTCTGCAAGTAATATATGAATTAGGTACACCTACGTTTCTCAAGAATTCAAATCCCCTGTGTGACCTTCGGTGTTGCGGATCACTTAACCCAAGTTGACTGACTGCCATCTTATCTCATTACATAGAGCTATTTCATTATCTATATTGAATTTTCTCTTTTGTTTCGGTTCTATCTTGCATAGGATCGAACCAAAGTATAGACGATAATCTTAGTTTTGCAGTAGCTAAGAGGATCATTAAAATACTTTTAAATTTATATAACTTAAACATAGAACTTTCCCATCTTTTTGCAGTGTAATTATTTTATTTTTGGTTAAAGTATTTATCAGCTATGTGAAACTTTCCGACTTTAGACTTTCTTTCAGAATTTGATAAATTGTAATAAGATTTTAGCTAAACCGGCTTAGAACGGCGGAATAAGTTTTGAGTAAGAGGTAGTAATTCTACGCAATAGTAGTTGTATTGCGTGTAGTCGGTCCGCTACGACCGGGGTGACATACCCTCACTCCAACGATAGCGTCTTAAAAGTGACGGAAATTATATCGCTTGTATTATCATGCGGATTGTGAGTACCCGGTGGCCCGTTGGGGTTGGGCCATGTAACTGTAACCGTGCCTTATTATTTTTATAAAAAGCTCTTTACTTAACCAGCGGATATAGTATACAATCTTTACCTGTAACTCGAACATGCTCCGATATTGTGCCGTTTTCTTATTGAGGGTCAATTAACAAAGCAAGGAGGATACCACACGAAACGCGACAGCACACAATGGAGGTGGGAGGAGAAAAAAGGGCAGCGCATTTGTATTGCCTCTAGGCGGATGTCTATTGGCGGTCGTAGCCTTGACAATGACTCCAACTGCTCGTTTGCCCCCTTATATCATAAAATAAAAAGGAGCAGTCATACCTATTAGTGACCGATTCTTTCTTTATATCTCTATGGTGACCGACAATTGCTTTTTGCTGAGTCTTTTACTTAAATATGTCACCGGAAAATTATACACCGTAAAAAAGAAACAGCAGATATAGCTGTCTCTTTAAAGAGTTATAGCGAGTGAGAGAGATACTGTATCGGGCGTAAAAGCATCATTTGACTGCAACACCACATAACACAACATCTTAAGCCAACGGTATCACATAAACTGTATGAGACGTAACAGCATGACCACTTTGTCTCATGTGAGTGAGAGAGACATCCTCTATCGTTCTCGCCCAGTTCAGCTGCAAAGCACCATGCGCACTCTTCAATATAGGGTACTATATTTTATGTACGCCGAAACTTATACTTATATTAAATCCCCGTATATTCCTCCACAGAGGCCTACAAGTTACAAGATTCGTCGACAAAAGAGTTTCGTGCAAAACTCTGCGACTCGGGATATTTAAAGCGGGTAAAAAGAAATTATTTTATTTACGCCTGTACTGAAGACATTTGCAGGCAGTTAAATAGTCAATCAATAACTATTTCGCTATTGTCCATTACGTGGAAACTTTCTTTTAAACATTTTTTAAATATTTTTTATTTGTAACGTTCAAAAGCTTTTTCTTTTACGTATTTTTTTCTATTTATAGACCATCAGAGCACCCCACAGGCCGTTATTACGCAGCTGAGAATGAATTGTGATAACGACTGTCATCAAATTGTAGAGGTTTATATGCCGACTTTTATACCATTGGTATTCGAAAAGATCGTAAGATCATTACCGCTATATAGATATTTATATATTTTATTTTAGGTAAAAATTAATTCTTAATTTAACTCGAGACACACAATACGGTTTATATGATATGTAGCTCCTCACCAGAACGTTTGCTAAGTTGTATAATGGCGTCACGGGCAGGTTTGGTTTCCCTGACCGGCGCTGGACCCGGATGCTAGCTATAGCTACCAGCCTTGATTCACGATCCCCTAGTATATACGTCTATCTATAACATAATCGTATATATAACAAATACATACCTTGTATTCTCTCGTCTTTGTCCAAAATTCGTACTTCCAAATCATTAGGTACTCATATTTATATTCTTCTATTTGTATATTGCTATATCTTGAATAACATAAACATTAACGCACTTAGGCTTATTATCACACTTATCTATAATATATCCTGTTTATATTTATGTAAGTACATATATAGTGTCTATCAGCTACAAATCTACAGGTATAGCTCAAACAAATTACGATAGCACCAATGAGCATTCACATTCTTGGTTGCATCAGTATTGCGTAATACTTTTAGACATGTACATGTTCAGATGCGGTGTGAAGTGAGGTACGCGTCGACACGTCCGCCGGGGCATAGTAAAATAGACCTTATCTTGTGGCTATAAGGACGAGTTACGTATGTGTCATACAAGTTTTTACCTACTTCGGACTGTTTATCAATCATAGACTACTACATATTTGCCAACTATGACTGTAGAATCTTAGAAAATAGATTGTATGTATATATATAGAAAAAAAATTCTATGGTGTTAAAACAACATTCTGTACGTTCGTCACATATGGTACCACATAATATCAGGGTTGTGGTATTCCCAGCTGAGTACCACAACCATTAACTGAGTGGTAACCATTTTAGGGCTTTGTTACACTGTTGTGCATTATCCCGTGTTATAATTTCGCCTGTCTCGTATTTTTGTTTTACTTAATTTTTTATCTTTTATTTTTTTTTTGTGTCGTTATTATAAGTTTGTATTGTTTTTCTTTTATGTTATAGTTTTAAGTTGTGATATTGTATAGCAGTGTAATTACTAAAGGCCTAAATAAAGTATATTCTATTCTATTCTATTCTATGACAAGTCGTGGTAAAACATTTTTTTTCCATCATGGTAACTAATGCTCCTTTTTTATTTTCACTTCTTTTAAGTAAATTCTTTAGGGTTTCTCAGGCCATCTGAGCATTTATTTTGGGCTACGATTAGCTTAACAAAATGTAAATTAGTTTTTCATGAATCAGTTTATCAGTTGTCAGTCAGAATTTATTAGATTTTTAAGAGCTTAGCGACAGCTAGTCACCTGACTTTTGTAATCACAGATTTAAAACCCATCACGAAATTATAAATATAAAACTTTATGATATGTGCTATTTCATACAAAATGTGTGCCTAAACGGCAGCAAATTTTGATTAAGTTGACGTATGATTATTCTGTGTTACAAGATGTAGCAAGCCGCGGTAATTGACATAAATTTCTGCATAATTCCTTCTACGTGTTTCTGAGAAAAATTGTCTTAATGACCTCTCAAACAGACGGTCCAGAGAGTGATCCAGTAAGAGTTCTTTTCTTCAGATATGAAACCCAAAAATAAGGTTAGAATTGCTATTACCTCAAGAAACAATCCACCTATCGTTTTGACCTAATTTATCGGTATATAGTACTGCTAAGTTATGGAGTCCATCCATGTCAGTTGGCGTGACTGAGCTTAATATATCAAACAACCATCACTCGTACAACCTCTGATCTATTTCCTGATTGAATAGAAATATAAAAGCACGTTTACGCCTATTTACTCTAATGGGCCCAAACGTATACATACTTTAAAAATAATTGTAGATAATACAAATAGCTATACTGATTTTTACTTAGTTTGCTTTAGTATAATTTTAATTTTATTGTTGTATAAATTTATTAATTAAATTTATATGTCCATACATTTAATTCATACATTTAAATGTCCAACTAGTTGACAATTGACATACCACTAATACGACCACCACCGACCAAAAACATTGAAAGAGGGCATATATTGCATTATAGTAAGTAATATAAATATCTATTTTACTCACCCATTACAAGACACACGGCAGACTATCCTTGCCTTAATATGTGTTGTTAATTTCCTTCGGTATTTTCTCAAAAATGATATTATCTCTTAAAGACTCATTACGGTTTATTTATGTACAATGCATGATATAGAGTAATTCTTTAGCATCAATAGGGTT